>LGRX02035044.1:0-36701 GCA_001247695.2 Cymbomonas tetramitiformis | reverse complement strand
ATATTTGTGGGTTTTACTGATTTTAAACCCATGGAAGTAAATGCACTCCCTGATGATATTTAGGTGTACCAACTATAAGCGGATTATCCACTTTAGTGATAACTTATCAACCTATGATATGTTTGAGCATATGACTGTGCTCTAAGAGTATATCAAAATGATATCTCTAAATTTCAAACATATCTGGACATAGCTTGATTATAATCAAAGCAGTTTAGCACAACATATGTATATGTGTGTGTCTGTCCACAACCACCTATGTCAGCTCAATGTATGTACTGATCTGGTTAGGTACATGCTTTTGTGCTGATCAATACTGAGTCATTTGTCAAAATGCAGTATAGTGGTTGTTCTTACTCCAGCGATATGTGAGAGTGGATGGACTGTGCTCAACAGTTACTACCAGCTGTTATAATGAGCACAGTATTCTGCCTTCGGGTCTGGAGATATCTCCATCCAGCCCTACAGCATGTTGTCTTATCCTGCTCCCATATCTATCGCCATCACTGACATTCAACACGCACATGTGTTTGTGGAATGTTATCCATATTATCATGCACATAATAGACATTATAGTTGATCAATTCACTCTGAATCAGTGAATATCATCATATACAGTAATGCCAGTGTGTGTGCAATGCGTAGTACTTATTGATTAGTACTTTTGCCAGTGTGTGTGTGTGCTCACTTTTACACACTTACAGGAAGATAACTTCTGGTATTACAATATTCCCAGACAGTTTATCATGCAGGATGGTGATCAGCATACCATGTACTGAATGAATCTAGCATGATATATATAAGATATCCACACCGGAGGTTGGCGCCCCCCCTCGCGGCATCGCACATAGCGGAAACATGATTGATAATAAGTATATGTCACCCTGAATTATGCGAAATGTTGCGTTATGCGTTACACTAGATACGTATATACATTTGTTTTGGTATTCTATGCCCGGCTAGTGTCACCGCGATGATATATTCTCTAGCTAGAAAAGCGAGCTAAATCCTATTCACGCAAAGTCGAGCTTTCAAAGTGTGCAGTTCTATCCGTATTGCCATTGTGAGAAATCAAAATTGGCTTTGTGGAATCTTTGCGATCATGCGTGATCGTAGATAATACTTGTCTCGCTTCATCAAAAGAGACTAGCCCGTAGACGTCTTGGAGCTCGATACCGCGAGCACTTATCCTTATCACCGGTAGGTGCAGCGGATTTGAGTGAAACACTTTTGTATCCGGGTTTTGTCGAACTGTTCCGTCAGGAGCATGTACCAAGCATTGTAAGCAATAAATATCTCGCTTTAAACAAACGGCCAAGGCCTTCAAAGCAAAATCGCCTGCGCCACGAATTCGCATAAACCAACCTCCCCCTTGGACATAAATGGCGAATTTCGTAAAGCGAGATCATAATTCGACGCGCGTCGTGTCTAACGTGTGGATCACAGGTTGCGGGCATGGATATGAATATGACAACACGATGACGGGCACGCGGTTACGTACCGGCATAGCGGTATGATCCAGTGATCGGATCTCTGTTCGGATCTTGTGTGGCGTTGATGATAGCTTGGAGTTCTCCGTGATTTGCATCGATGCCCGGAGCAATGCGCCAGGTTTCTCCAAATTCTCTCAACACTTCGGCTGCTTGGAATCGGAGTGTGGAAGCGATATGCAAATCATCGCCGAAATCTGTCAGTCCCGCAGCGTGTGCAACCGCATAGAAGCAACAATTTCCATCACCCTTAATCGGTGTCACGATATGATTTAGAGTAGCAAGCTGACCCCTGATGGTGTTGATGTCCGGCTGGAAGTGCAATAAGGATTGTCGTTGTCCCTGCCCCGCGCCGGTCGCTTTTGTGTCAAGTGTTTTCCTAGGCTTGATCTTCAACCTTCTGGTGAGAACACGACCTGATGCCGGTTTCGCGGCCGTGGACTCCATCACGCTTGCGGGATCGCCTTCAACAGAATTCTGCAACGACGGGCGGGGGAACCACACATAAACTCGAAATGCACGAATTTTCAATGACGTCACGATCGAGTTTTCAATGGCACGATGATCAAGAATTTTCACCGGCGTGTTAAGGCAAGGTATGCAAGGTGATTAGAAGCTGCACGCGATCGCACCTTTTCGCTTTGCGCCAGTGATGAAGGAGCTTTTGGTGAATGGAACGCGCTAGTAGGCGGTTGCAAGTGGTTCAATGCCGACGCGGTTCGCACCGCCATGTGCCTTAGAATGGTTTCATGTTGCTTACGTTTACACAGTGCTGGTTTTGAAGCGATGGTGGTGGCCATTCTCTCACGAGACGGCGTCGGGCTAAAAACAAGATGATCGGGATGTCGTACACGTGTCAAGGCCACAAAAAGTAAACCAACATCCTTCTCGTCCTTTCCCGCATCAACCGCGACAAGCGACAATGTCAATCCTTGTGCTTTATGAATAGTCAAGGCCCAAGCTAGCATGAGAGGGAATTGTTGTCTCGTATGGCAGGCGCCGCCATCAAAGATCTCCGATGTTTTCCGGCTTATGGCGACGATAGCACGAGTCTCCATGTTTACACCATCTGCCGCGTCCAAAAACGATGGACCACTATAACCATCTTGTGAGGCGGTGCGCCTCTTCAATACCAAAAGCACAGCCATGGGTATGTTATCAGACTTGCAGATGACATCATGAACGACGCCCACGGTGCCATTCACCAAGTTATGGGCGATACAAAGGTTCCATGTAATCATCACCCGAGCGCCGACACAAATCGGTAAATCATTGGGTAACCGGGTCTCCTCTTCGTCCGCTCTAGTCGCGACCACACTACTGTTTATCGCCGTTAAGTTGATGAAGGGGTGTCCTGAGTCGGTGAGTTCTTTGAGTGTTTGCGCATTTTTACTATCACGAGCGTTATGAGACGTGACCAAATGATACACTCCAGGTTGATTGAACGTTCGGATGCGCTCAGGGTTATTCATTGCCATGGTCTCTTCAACAATTCTACAATCGTCCTCGTTGGCCTCCCCGTCGCGCACGCGAAGTTGGAAGTCACAAAACCATTTACTTCGTTGGGCCGCACAGACGTCCACGCAAGTAGTCGTCACCCGCTCGATAGTATTCAAAAAGAAGACATGTCCCTTCATGAAGATTGCTTCGTATGCCTCTATGCCTCGCAATTGCCACTTTGGAGCGGTTTCCAAATGGCAGCCCCGTGACGCACCTCGAGCATGCCGCACCCCCGACCAATCATACATACGTTTGTCCTTAACCGGAGGGAGTTGGCCATGATCCCCAACTAGGATAATCCCGATTCCCCCAAACAACACGTCATTGCCCTTGGCCTGCCTCAGTAACTCGTCGATTTGGCCAAGCGCTCGGCGTCCGACCATACTCATCTCATCCATGATTATGTATAAGATGCCTTCGAAGTCGGTAACCATCTTCTTGAACCGTGTACCTTTCGCCAACCGGATATCTTCCCGATCGATATTTTGGCGGGGAATAGGAAGCACCGAGTGATACGTGCGTCCGCCGATATTATCCGCCGCTACGCCCGTTGGCGCCAAAACCATGCACACGTCCCCAAGTTGTTGTTTCAAAGCGCGTATCAACCACGTTTTTCCAGAGCCCGCCGTCCCACATACAATAGCTCGAAAGGGTGTCGGGTTCAGCACACCGGTGACCTGAGATTTATGTTCCATAACGGTCCTCAAGATGAACGCTTGCATTTCGTTCAAAGTGCCCACATCGACATGTACGGGAGGGGGACGCTGCGCATTCGCCGCTTGAGTACGTTGCCAAGATTCAGATATTGCTATTTGTTCAGGAGTATATCGCTCCGCACTTCTCAACGCCCAATTGAATTTCGAGGCATCATCGGGCATGGTAAACTCTTGGAAGTGGGGATTGAGCTCATACATGGCAAATGTCGCATCCCTCTGGTCATCATGACCCATGTCGGGCACCTCCTCCCCCTCCTCCTCAAAATTCATGTCTTTGAAAGCATCCGCACAAGTCTTGGGCGCACCCGAACTATTTCGGACGAAAGTCTCGTATGCCGCTTCATAGTCGGCGGCGTGGTCCTCGAAGACAAATTTGCGGAAGTGGACTTCACAAGTAAATGGCATGTGGGCCATAAGCATATACTTGCAATAATCTGGCCGGCGTGTGTCACCTTTCTTATTCCACGACTTTGGAGGGGTCGGGTGCACCATTACCACGGTTGGTATGGTTCTTCTCATCAACAACCTGCCACCATGTCGTCCCGCGCTGCAATAAATCCAACCCCTCCAGAACTCCGTAAACGAGAGATGTTCGATCTCCGCCATGACCTCCGCAACATTTTCACCGCCCGCGATGGTCTTGCTGTGAGCGAGGTGTTCCAAGCGGTTCAAGTACAACTTCCACTTGGTGTCCACGGTCGCCGCCTCGCCATCCTCCTCGTTCTGCAAGCCCGTACGAATCCTCTTTTGTTTGCCAAAGCTAACGTGAACGAAGTCGTGTGAAGATAAGACAGTCCGAATGCCTAAGTTCACATGGGCTACCTCTTGGGCAGACCAATTGCGTCCACCCATTTGTTGAATAACAAAACGCGCAAATATTGATCGCGCGGACATGCCGTCACCAGCCTGCTCCTCGCTAGTTCTCAACGATTGGAGACCACCATCCCTACTCGCGGCATCCAAAACTTTGGCCAACAAAGTGTCGAAATCAGCCCCACTCTTTTCAGCTTTGGTGGCGTACTTGGTGGCATACTCGATGGCACTGATATGGTCGATTAAGGGTTTGAAGTCCACATTGGATCTCTGGGATGCGGATTGCTCGTTGTTGACAATATTCATGAGCGGGTCATTCATGGGGGTGTAAAGTTGCCATCGAATGCCGGCGCCGACGCGTTCACAAAAGAAGTGAGGGATATTTGGTGCCCGAGGGGAATGCGGAAAATGGAATCGACAAAATACTTGCCCGTGCTTATCTCGTCGTAGACAATACGATCCACATGTAGTGTGCCGGTTGACCTTATTCTTCACGTCCCACCGATCTTGCATGACATCATCGGGAAGTGGTTGATCAAAGGCGGTCTCCGTTGGAAGAGGGGCGTGCAATCGAGAAGATGGATGCTGAGTAGTGTCACAAATGGGACGATTGTCAGCATCGCTCCACGCCTCATTCATCCGGGAGCAACGATCCATCCACCATAAGACCGCCGATCTACAAGCCGAGCTAATGTCATCATCTGCATTAGGGTCCATAGCTCGAACACAAAAGTCGTTCAACTGGTCGCAAAGGTTTTCAACTTGTGGTTCGCTTAATTCCGCAGATTCTCCATGCTTCTCCTTTACCAAATCCCACACGATGTCATCCAAAAAGTCCAATTCGGGGGCACCCTCCAACCATAAAAAGTAGTGCACGTGGGTCGTGCCACGCGATTGCCATTCATACCTCATCCAATACGCTCGAACTCCCAAAGTCCCAACGCCGATATGTTCGATGAAGAGTTCGGTCTTATAATGAAAAAATTGAGCCACCAGATTAGGATACTTGCGGACGTTCGTCACACGACGCGCGTGACGTTGCCGCTCATCAAGTCCCTCCGCGTATGGATCATCCTCACTACCATCATCGATGCACGCATGGCGCTTAATGAAATCGTGCAAGTATGGGCAAAACGTATCTGCATGAGAATTCGTGGCAAAAACATTCATATCACCAACTTGCTCCGCCATCGCATGGAGCTCCTTCCGCCTTTCACCGAAGAAAGCGGGCGTGTTGCGCAGGGTGGCCGTGAATTTGGAAAATTTGCGAAAAATCTCTTGTCTATCTTTTTTCGACATTCTACGAAGATCCCCCACCGTGATATCGCCTTCCATGTCCGTGAACAACCCACTCTGCCGATTAGGGACTTCTCGTTCATGAGTATTCAACATGAAATATGGAAAACGGGCATGCCCAGCAAAGCGTCCATCATGAAATCGTTCAAGATGACGCGACCATTGAGCCCATGTGATGGATTTCTTGCGTGGGGTTGAAATGCATCCCGTTCCCAAAGGGAAGAGTGTAGGAAACGCTAGCGTGATGTACCCCGGGCACCGATACTCGGAAAGAGGACTTCCGCTTCTAGATGGCATTGCGAAAGGCGCCTCCTTGGTACCTTTCTCATGGATGCCGTTATCATCATTCACCGCATTCGCTAAGGTGTCGGCTACCTCTTCCATCGGCCTCACATTCGCCACAAAGTTGTGGACCACTCCGCTTTCACGGTATTGTATTCCCATACCCTCCGCAATCTCCGATATCTCTCGCGTTAAAGCATCGATATTGATGTTGACCTCACCGATTTCGAAAGGTTCTTCCAAAAGGCGAGCGGCCAATGCACGAATAGAAATTCCATCCCGAAAACATGTCGACGGCTCTGTACCATGCAATGTGGCAAGTATCGCGTCCACATCCGTTGGTTTTGTAGTTTCAAGGTCCAATTTGACCAAGCAATGTTGGCGGAGCGCTTGACCCAAGAAGCCTTGTCCAGATTCCAGCCACAATTTCAGTAAGCTACACATAATCGTGGGTGAATCGTCACGTGATTGTCCCTCGGCGTTAGTTTCACTGTCCTTTTGGCTTTGGACTTCTTCGTCGGGAGTATAATCACGGATATCTAACCCATGATCAGGTATCCCATCTTCCGGGAGCGCGCGATATGCCTCTTCATTGAAGGACTCCACGTCAAAAGGCGGCACTAGATACACGTCTTCGCTTGAGGCGGCATTCGGGTTCAAGAGTCCAGAGCGGAAATACGCATGATGATTGCAAAAGAAGACAAAATACTCACGTACCGCCTCACGCCGCACTCGCATAAGCTTGGAGGTGTCATTCTTCCCGGGGACCCGATATATAACGATGCCGGTGTCGGTGAGAGCACGGGGTAGTTGATGGGCGACATTCCAAACCTCATTTACGAAGTTTATCACGGAGCCCGTATACCCCAATTGTCCCCCGGGCAACATTAGTACCGAGGAGACCGTAATCACCAGGGAGAGCAACGCTTCTTCCACAGGACTAAGCTCTCCCCATCGCATGCGTATATCGTTCCACTCTAGTTGCCAAGGTGATGGGTTATCCATGGGCAAACTCAAGTCCAACAATAAGCCATTAGATTCATGAAACAGATCCGCGTCTTGCGTGCAATTTGCGCAATAACCATTAGGTCCAAGGGTACCATGGTCGCATGCCCTCTCAAGGCAATTGGGACAAGTGTGAATCAATTCTTTTAGAGACGATAAACCTTCAAAGAAGCGATCCACATGCTTGGCCTTTTCACCTTCCGTCATTTCCGGATGGAAATCGCCATATCGGTATGCGCCAGGAAGACCCCGATCTCGGAGAGCCTGTACCGCTTGCAAATTCGATGCCGGAGAGCGGGCTTCTTGTTGGCCGCCAATGATAGGTGCAGTGGAGTCAATATGTGGCGTTCGCCTTGATTTGCCCGGTCGATCAACGGAAGATGGTGGTTGAAGAATTCGCAACGATGCCTTCTGGGAAGGTTGTGCAACATGGGTTGTACCAGTGGCGACTGTGGAAGGTGGTTTAGAATCCGATGGTGACATAACAAGCTGTCTTCGAATATTTTCACTAGATGTCCCTGGCACGGTGTCCGCCCCAAAAAGTCAAGCATGTGATGATGATATCGGGTTCAAGTAGCTTACCATGCGTATAGCCGTATACCATCGATACAAGCATGCAAAAAAATATTCATACATGTGCACGCACTCGATTACGATTAATTGGCTTCGAATATACACAAGATACCTTGGTGATTTACGCGATGTGCACGAACTCGATCTAGGGTCTTCCTTCTTTTTATGGCAGATTGTGTTTCCTTCGGTACGGCACTAGGCGACTTCTCGCTGGTGAACAAGGTTTTCTTCTTCTCCCGAGACCTTCTCACACGTTCCGCACTCATCCGCCGTTTTCTCGCAGATGGACGCTCAGGTGGGCCACTTAGTGGATTGTCTTTTGGGGAGGTGACGGGAGTGGATGCGCGCGCGCGGCATATGCACGACGAAGTTACAAGTCATCAATGAAATCATGTTAAGTTATTTTTTCAAAGTCCTATGAAATTATGAAATAATTTAGACTTATGTTATCTTCTCGATACGCGGATACAAAAATATTTACTCAAAGTACACAATACAAGGGAGGTGCATGGCAAGTACTTGCATATGACTATTATCACTGCTTTACATATGACTATTATCATTGCATTACACGAGGCTCGCGGTAAGGTTTCACCAAGAATGCACGTTGTATCTCTTTGAGGTAACTAAGGGGGCTTTGTCTACTCTCATCATCGGTGAATTGTATAACGGAAGAAGGATAGGTGAATCTCTCGCCCTTGCTCGTGATGAGATTGGAGCAATGTAGGCGAGCCCCTTGCAACACAACAACATGTTCACTACAACTATCTTTGCTATCGATTTCAAAACCACATGTTCTCTTTTCCAATGGGCCTTTGTTATAAATGAAGTTGGGATTCAACGTGCCTATGAGCAAGTAGCATGTGTCGAGTACGCTCTTGCCTAGCACTCGATGCCTTCTAAGCATCCTAGGAAGCAACTCTCGCACACTAATCTTTTTCAAAGTCAAGCGGTCATCCTTTAAACATTGCAAGACCACTTCCTTGTGAAAAGTGTCGTCCTCAAAAGAGGCTAAGGTCTCCATTGTGCAAAGCGAGGGCACTCTAAGATTCATTGGAGGAGGAGCGCAAGGGTGAGCAACCCTCCATTCATGAAGCGCCTCACTCATACGAAGGTTGTAGTGCGCACGTGGGTTCAAGGAACATTCATGGTTGAAGCGCGCAAGCACTATAGGGAGGGAACGTCGTAGTAGACTACGAGAATCAAGTGCCCCTTCACTTTGCTCCCCAAGAATTGACTTGTAGATAACTTCGAGAGCAAAGGGAGAGCATCCCCTTCCTAAATTAGAATCAACAACACCCTTCTTCGAAACCTTGCAAGCACTCTTAACAATGTTAGAGGAAGAAGGAGACGTGTTCTCGTCACATACCTCACGTGGCCTTTTCTTTGAAGTTTTGCGCTCGAGATTAGTTGAGCAAGCGAATATTTCTTGGGAAGCCATTCTATTTTTGGAATCGCGCTCAAGATTCTTATTCATCAATCACCTTTCAATGCTCCTAGGAGGGATCTCTTTCAACGAAGGTATTCACGCACAAAAGATTATGGCAAATCACGTAAGTACCTACGTCGCGCAAAAAAAAAGGCAGGTAAAACGAACGAAGCCTCCCCAACGAACTCAAATACAACTGAAGAGTATAAACGAACTGCAAAATATCGATAGCCCTCCTTGCGTTGCTGTATTTGAATATCGGATATCACAGTGTTCCGTGGAGATTCCGATACAGTGAACAGCAGTGAACAACAGTCCAGTGCAGTCCAGTCGAGTGCAGTCCAGTGCAGCAGTGTCACGACTTGTACTTCACTGAAGAATGGATTTCGTTGCCTTTGCATGTACTTATATACTGTAGAAAATAGTCGAGAGACTGTCGACTGTCCAGAGTCAGATTGTGCAGTCGTGTGTCGTGTCACGTGTCATGTCATTTGCGTGGCTGCACATCTGAATTTGCGATTTTCGATTCGACTGTCATGGTCACGTCAGCATGCCATGCCATGCCATCCCACCATCGCATTTCGCATGGGAATCGTAGCCGTATTTTTTTTAGGCCGCGGCACTTCAGACTTCTGTATCGTCCGACGTGGCTCGCGCGTCTGTCTTCGATCGAGACTATTTTACTGTGTCACGGGATAGCGTAACATGTCATGCGTAACATGTCATGCGTAACATGTCATGCATTACATGTAATGCGCGACATGCCATGCGTAACATGTCATGCGTGACATGACAAGCGTTACAGATTTGGCAAATAGCATACAATCATATATGGGCAATTCGACTGTATCGTCCGACGTGGCTCGCGCGTCTGTCTTCGATCGAGACTATTTTACTGTGTCACGGGATAGCGTAACATGTCATGCGTAACATGTCATGCATTACATGTAATGCGCGACATGCCATGCGTAACATGTCATGCGTAACATGTCATGCGTAACATGACAAGCGTTACAGATTTGGCAAATAGCATACATATATGGGCAATTCGACTGTATCGTCCGACGTGGCTCGCGCGTCTGTCTTTTGATCAACGTAGTTAGGTGCCCCCCCTCGCGCCTAACGGGCGTCGGAACGCCGAACGGAGCGAGGGGGGGCCATAATTTTGGAAGTTTTTCTCATCGTACGAGGCGAGGTTTTCAGAATTCTTAAGATCGCGCTAGTCACATCACTAGTGCGATCTGACTTCGCACTAGTCACGCGACTAGTGCGGACTCAAGCGACACACGGCCGTACGGGGCATCCGGCGATGAACCAACGACATTCCGGTCACTCATGATCATTTTGGAAGCATTTCAAACCAAAAACAAAAAAATTAAAAAAAAAAAAATTGGAAGGAGTGACTTCTTCCAATTCAGAGCGTTCGTCGTTATTATAAGACGCGCCGAAGACGTCTTCTGGATGTCTTCTGGATGTCTTCTGGACCCCAGAAGACGTCTAGAAGACATCTTCCGGAATACGGAAGATGTACAGAAGACGTCCAGAAGATGTCTTCTGCAACTCTACCAAAAGTCGTTATACGTATGCGTTCAGGTTACACGCACGCAGTTCGCTGGCAGGATGATACAAATGGAACAAAGAAGGATGCAGCACTCAGGTTTATTTACAAAGCTATTTATTTACACATTTACTGTTTCACTCATCAGCATCGTCTTCACTAGCACTAGGAAGGATTCCGTCCCCCGCTTCGGAGGTTGTAGTTTCGTATGCCCTAGGCAAATTCTCCTTGAAGATGGGGCGGAGGTGGCTGATGGGAACCACCAGGCTCCACTTTGACTTATCCCCGAAGGGGTAAGTCTTTTCCTCCATCGCAGCCAGAAGCTACGACCCGAGGCCACCCGGCCCGGCGATCTTGTCGTTCGCCTTGAGGACCTTGCCGTACGACTTCTCCATCCCGACAAAGGTCATTTGCATGCCACTTTGCCAGGCGGAGAAGAGCGTCGGGGCGTTATCAAAGGCTACGTCATCCTTGTCCACCGCCAAGGAGAGCACCTGGGTGCAGTCACACAAAAGTTTACGATCAGCTGCAAATGTTACTTACGTGATTAAAGAAACTAAATACATATCCAGAAGACGTGCGGAAGATACCCAGAAGACATATGTGATGTCTTCTGGATATCGCATATTCAAGGGTTGTGCTTGCAGAACCATACCTTGATGCCACAATATTCGCCATTCAAGTGAAGGGCGGTGGCCGACTTCCGTTTCCCTGTCGCTGACTTCAGGCCATGGGCGACCTGATACGGTGAACCGGCTGTGTGCGTTATCACCCCCGTGAGAAGGGGCATGTCCGCGGTCCATGTCGCGGACTTCCCCTTCTCATGGTAGCATCTTGGCCAAACCAAGATTTCTTTTTAAATCGCCTATATTTTTAAAACCCATTTTTCGGTGTACCACCTATATTTTTTTGCCAACTTTTTGGCATGCCTATATTTTGATGATTCCCCCCTTTCCGGAGCCTCTGAGCCACAGGCGAGTCAGCTTTTGCGCGAGGCGCGGAGGTGCGGAGGCACGAGAGCGAGGAGCCGAGGGGAGGCGCGAGGAGGTGGGAGGCGGAAATAGTGTGTCGCGGTGAAGATGATATGTCGCGGTGTGATGATATGTCGCGGTGTGATGATATGTCGCGGTGAGATGATATGTCGCGGTGAAATGATATGTCGCGGTGAAATAATGTGTCGCGGTGAGACGATATGTCGCGGTGAGATGATATGTCGCGGTGAAATACTCTCTCACAGGCACAAGAGTTAGGAGAAAGTGAAAAAAAAACTATTCTGGCTCCCATGCTCCAGTTAGGGAGTTCACTGGAGTTCCTCGTTCCACCAAGCTAGCACGGTTCGCGGTCATGCGTGTCCTCCGATGAGTCATGTATGTAGGTGTAGGTGTACTGGGCGGGGCGGAGTTGTCGTGTTGGTGTTCTCCTCCAGCTCAGAAATATCGAATCCCGAGTCTGACTCTGAAGAATAATCTTCGACCAGCATGATGAAGATGGGTTTTCCCCTTCGCTTGCAGCTTGGTTCGGTCGGGTGTGAGGTGCTTGTTATGTTGGGACAGTCGACACAGAATGAAAGAAGGGAAGTCGAAGTGCGGCGACAGCGACATCGACAGCCGACAACCGACAGCCGACAGCTTACGATCGGTGTCATGGCATGCCATGTCATGCCATGCTCATGTCACGCCAGTAACCGTGACACTGTCAACTTTTCGACGATTTTGAGGGAAATTTTGATCGATGAGAGTCCAACTTTAAAATTTTGATCTGGGGGGTGATATTTTCCGAACGGACCCCCTATATTTTTCAAGAAATTTTGATATTTTGTGCTGAATTTTCACCTATATTTTGAATAAAATTTTTAAAAAATTCTTGGTCGAGACCAGTAGTATCCCGTGGGGAGATACTCCGGATCGTTCACCAGAGTCTCGACCACGCAGTACAACACCACGTGGTTACCCACCTCAAACCCCTCTTCAGCCTCCCCGTCCCCGTCCTCGTCCTCGTCCTCCGCCACCGCCTTCCCCTTCGCCTTCGGGTCCTCCGATGCCGCCTTCCCCTTCTGATAGAATCGCATGCTCCATCTATTGCGTAGCCGATATTACTGGTCAGGAATGACGAAGGCAGCAATCCAGTGCATTGGGGAGTGCCCCGTATGCCAACGCCAGAAAACGAGGAGACACAAACCTTATGGGCAGGCACATATTCGCTATTGTGTGCCTAAGACAAAATGGCTTGATGTATCACTTGTCTGGATTACTGATCTGCCTTTCACCACCAATGGGCACGACAGTATATTTGTGGTGATGTGCCAATTCACTCATCGCTGCCATCTCATTCCATTCAACATGACCTGGACTGCTCAGCACACTGCTGCCATATATATGCAGCATATCTTCAAGCTCCATGGTCTTCCGAGGAACATCATATCAGATCGAGATCCCAGATTTACTTCTTCATTCTGGCAAACATTGTAGAAGTCTACTGGTACGAGATTGTCTATGACATCTTCACACCATCCACAGTCGAATGCAAGCAATGAGCGGAGCCATGCCTTCATTGAGGACATCCTCAGGTATTTTACATTTTGTTTGATACATGATTCACCAACCTCCGGTTTATAATTACCGATTAGAAAGTATTTTTTCCTCGGGTGTTGTTGCAATGATACTTCTGCCAATTCGTGGGAGGACAAATTACCTCTGGTGGAGTTTGCAATCAACAACACAGTTTCTGCTACAACTGGTTACACACCTTTTTATCTCGACTCCATGGCGCAGCCACTTTCGCCGCATGATCTGGCAATCACCATTCCGCCAGAAGCTCCTGTTCCAATACAGAATGCTATTCGAGATCACTTTGACCAGTACTCGGCTGTTCATGCCAATGCGGTAGACAATATTAGCCGAGCAGCAGAAATCAATCGAGCCAGATTCAATAAGACTCACATGCCCCGACAATATGCACTAGGGCAAAAAGTTCTTTTACGGACTGAGTTTATCCAATGGACTGGTTTGACAGAGGCAGGCAGACACTTTAAGCAGCCGTATATCGGGCCGTTTACCATATCCAAAGTTGTCAGCCATGGACGTGCATATGAGCTAGATTTCGGAGGTCTCGACATTCGGATCCATCCGGTTCAGCCTGTATCCAGATTAGAGTTATACAATGACTAAATCCAAGCACCTTTGCCTCTGCCACAGATGATCACCGAAGAAGGGCAACCATTATTTGAGATATCACACATTCTCTCAGATAAGATTCCTAGAGGTGTCAAGTACTATTTAGTGCGACATGCAGGCTACGGCCCTGAACATGACACCTGGGTCAAAGCCACAGAGCTGACCAATGCAGCATACATGATAGCTGCCTATGAAGGCTAAACAAGATATTAAGCCTATTGCCCTTACTTCTTGTAATATATACTAATACATGTCGATCATCTATATACCCTGCACTTAATGTTGTATCATTATGTTGTAGGAGCAGGAAATTGATCCTTCCTTGCTGAGGTGTAGTGAGCCTTGTGCATAAATCATACCCTTGCACAGATACGAGTACAATATCAGTGGATAAAAAAAGCTGTTATACTGCCTTTGCCGGACCGTGGTTTGTCATTCGGGTCTTACGGCCAGTCATTCTGAACTGCCGCAATGTTCTGAGGTAGATGGAGTTGTGATCCTGAGTCGTGCTTGACACACATGGCTAAAACAAATTCACATTAATGCGGTTTGCCGACAAGACGACAACTGGCTTTCGGCAATAGCGCAACACACTGGACCAAAAAAGGAGTTTGCATTTGGGTGAGGATTTAAAGCGGACGCATAGAGAGACCCTCCGATATCTCTAAGCAGCGCAATCTCCGACTGCCTTAAAACAAATCGCCATTCGACCATTGACCCTCCATAGCAGTTCCAGGAGGGGAGGAAGGGTGGATGCACTATAAGCCGTGGAAACAAGAAACAATCGGCAAGCGCAAAATCTCTCCGTAACGTAAACCTCGGACAGAGATTCCCTGAGCGTCACTCTGAAATATGAAACGCAAAACGCAACGTCACTCTGAAATACGAAACGCAATGCGACAGGGGGGGGGGCTACATCCTAAGAACTGTAAGCTGAGGGTTTTAAGTGGACTCAGTTCCCCCCGATATCCTAAAACACCTTGATCGAGGGACGCCTGACTGGTGTAAGAAGACTGGCCAGCTCGACAACAAAGACATCAAAGACATATACAAAAGGTATGCACCCTATATTGTGAGGTCACAACACTTCCAAGAGGGGAGATTTGTCAGGGATATGACCGATGACATATGTGTCATACATGTCATACCTGTCATGTCATGTCATCTCATGTCATGCCATGCCATGCCATGTCATGTCATGTCATGTCATGTCATGTCATGTCATGTCATGTGTCATAATGACATACAGTCGTCAAGTATTGTCAGTACGGTCGACTGTGGCATGTACAGTCAGAATGTCGGTCATCCACCTAAGGTGAGTGACATCTGTCATCGAGAGGCCAAAGTATATGGCATCGAGATGGCGAAGCAAGATACATCTTTAAAGAACGAACAGAAATGTTTTGTCAAGACGCATCTTCGCTTCTAGCATGCACTGAACAGCATGCGAGCATCAATGGCTATATCGTCTAGCCGATGCGTCAAGTTCAACTAGTGCTCTCGGGTTCACAACCCGATGGTGGTAACGCGTGCGACGCGTGAGAGCATTAGAGTATATTCATGGGAGAACAGACTTTCCCCCCACTGTATGGGGGGGTCTGGTCTCTCCTTGTTTCACCCCTCGCCTTGAGTGACCTGCAGTTGTCATCTGTCATTCGTCCCGGTTCCGATCACCCGACTCGCACCGATAAAACACTCAATTATTTTATCTTATGCAGCTTAGACCGATCGTGCCACCACCTGTTTTCTGGTATTCCTGCGGAATCAGTGATATATCACATATATATCTATATCACTTTTCCCCTGAGGTTAGGGCCCTACCACTTCTGTGGTGGTTCTTTCATCTTCTGCTCGCTTCGGCCTGGTGTGCCGACTCTACATCCGCACGGGACCCGCCCCGTAGGACCGTATTTCACAGGACCCGCCCCGTGGAACGTTTGCGCAACTGCATTGTTTTTTTCATTTGCGTACCGTCTCGGCCTGGAGTGCCGAAACTTGCCTAAATCTTCCTTTCGGTTCCCATCACCGAAAACCCGCCCGATTCCCGAGCCGTCTCGTGGGTCACATTTCCATTTGTAAGCTGGAGCCTTACTTTATCCCGCACATGTCTCAACTTCGCCAGAAAAGCCTCGCCGAGACTCTCCGCACCGCCCGCAAAAGTGCGAGTGCTCCCCCACAGGGGACGCCCGCTACATCCGGTGCAAGTACCCCGAATTCATCACGCCCGCGGCGGATTGTATCCACATCATCGCTGCGTTCACCGCCATCATCATCACGACTGTCTCCTTCGGCCTTCGACTACTTCAACGACCCGTCCATTCTGGTTTCTACCCCTGTGGAAGAGGGGCAGGAAGGGGAGTATGCGGAGCAGTTATCCTACGCCTTCACCTACGCCTCCGATCTGGTTACTGTTCTACGTTTTGGAGGTTTCAACCCGAAAAATGGTTTCTCCCTCGACGGCAGCGACGCTGAGACTGAGTTCACCGTTTTACTGGCTGGCTTGGGGCACGTCCTGTACCCGATCTCCTACGCCGAATTCTCCAAGCTCCTCGACCTCGATCGAGCACGAGTTCGACTTTTACCATGTCACCCTCAACGAGCTCCTTTTCACCATCCTGCCTGTGGTGCTCCGCGGTACGGCGCTTGCGCTGTATCACGAGGCGGCACGCTCTCACCCTGCCGATGGCCGCTTGTCCCTGCAGCGCCTGAGGTACGAGGTCGAGGGGGTGCCCGACCCTGACACAAGGCTCAACATCGGATGCATTTTCCGGTATCGAGAGTGCACGATATTAGTAATTCCAGTATCGATTGATATCAATATTACAACAACCGAGATTGATTGATACTGATATTCACTAACCCTTCATCGATCAATACTAATCATGCATGTTTTCCCCATATCCCAAATCGAGCAATAACGATACTTACAGCTAGACGACGTACAATATTCGATAACAGGTTGATTATGACACAGCATCACCTGTGAATATCGATACCATCGATGCAGCCGATACTTTAAGCAAAACATGGGGGTTTTCCCCTTCACATACAGGTTACGTAATTTTTGAGGAGGTTTGTCCAGGCTATGCTATTCTACCCTACTCATAGCTAGGAGGAGGAGGAGGTCAAGGGCAAGGCTCTACTACTCTGTTCACAACATACTGCAGTTCTCACGGGTACACAAACGTTCCACATAGTGTTGATAGAGGCCATCATGAAGTGCTCCAAAGTGCCCTCGGTGACAGCCTTGCGCAGGTCGCCATGCAAGATACCACACCCACTGAAAATACGCTCAACCCCAGTACCCCACCCGTGGTTGCAGGATTTCCCAGAACTGACGGGTCATGAACCACAGCTTGGGAAAGGCTGATTTGTGTTTTTGCCACCAATCATTGGGATCGACAGACGGAGCAGCATCCGGCAGGGCCAAGTACTTTGTAAACTTTGAAATTTGAAATCTGGGCTCTGGCGGATTATCGTGGGCCCAGGGCGGGATGGTGAATTTCGCCAATGCCGATTATCGATACCCTTGATTAATCGATACAACCAAATTTCACTGTGGAATCGAGCAATTGCGATTTTCGGCCCGGCACAATCGAGCAATGTCGATATTTCATGAAGCCATCGCGATCAATACCGATATCAGACGCTATTGCATCGATCAATACTAATGGTGCAAAATATTGCAAATCTGGAATCGATCGATACCAATGTTCACGATTAATCGATTGTATCGGTTATCGGAACTATCGATGTTGAGCCTTGCCCTGACACTGACCGCTTCTGGGTCAAGTTGCGGGAAACGGCGATCGACGAGGAGGCTGACCCCACGCCGCAGCTCACCATCATCCGCAAGCTGGGCGACAGGCACGCGCCAGGCTGAACCCCGACTACAACGAGAGCAAGCGCGTCAAAGACCGGTGGCACGTTCTCGCCGCCTCCGCCAAAATCCACCCCTTTTGTGACCCCCTTGTATCTTGCCGTCATTCGTGAGCTTCGTGGGGGCGCACGTTTTACATTCTCATCATTGTGCCTTCGTGTCCGTACGGTCTGGCGCGAGGAGTCCGCCTACGCCACCCGCACGTCCGCTTTGCCGCCACCGCCCCCGCCCTCTAGTGGTGATGCGTGGCAGAAGTCGCCCTCTCCGAAGCCGAGGGTGGTGGCCTTAAATGCCACCAAGAACTGCGACATCAAGCCCGTCGGCAGCTGGACCGCCCAACCGCCTGGAATTATGGTAATGAAGTGGGTGGGCACAGGGTACCCGTGCCTCTTGTGTTTCAGGATGTGGAACGTCACGGACTGCCACCCCACGACCCAAGGTGCCTGCCCCTATACGTGCAAGGAGGCATTTTTGGTAGATATATAGTTCGGTGGTAATATATATACCTAACTAGAGAGACAAACCCTGAGTTAAGGGTTACGTTATCATAACGGTAAAGTGTGTCTTGATAAAGAGAGAGATAACATAAATACTTAACGGGTGTTTCCCGTCTACTGGTGACGGTCACCCAGCCTACTATAGGAAGTGACATGTGACAGTTTCGGGTGTCACAGTGTCAAATCCAACAATTTTCCCCCGGCCGCGCGCCAGCTACGGCGCTTCCCGCAGGTCCCAGGCCGCCGCCACCTGCTGCTAGGAAGGTAGTGCAATTTGCGTTGCCTTCGACTGAGCGAGAGCCTGTAGGGGACCTGGTGGTGGATGGGAACCCTGCACCTGAGCCTGGGGCGGCAGCCATGACGCTCTTCAACCAGGACATCGATCCCGCCCCTGAGTCTACTAAGGAGCCGCCCTCGGAATCCTCGATGTCCCCGCAGTTTGCTCCGGCGAATTCCGACACCGACCATGCGGCGTTCTTTGCATCTGGACTGCACGAGGAGGAGGACTTCACGTGGCCCGCCTTCACAGAGACCGCGTGGATTCCCAACATTGTGTCGCCCAAGCCTTAGGCAGTTTGCAACTCTTACCTTAGCCCGTGAATGCTAGATGTTTGGGCAGCGCCCTATGCACGGATGTGCTGCTAGCTAGGTTGAAAAAGGCCCCCTCGGCCTGGACACTCTAGTAACATTGGGTTAGGAATTAGGGTTTGCATGGACTTTGCATGGCCACTCACTCCTTCGGGGTGAGGTGGTGTCATGGGAGAACAGACTTTCCCCCCACTGTATGGGGGGGTCTGGTCTCTCCTTGTTTCACCCCTCGCCTTGAGTGACCTGCAGTTGTCATCTGTCATTCGTCCCGGTACCGATCGCCCGACTCGCACCGATAAAACACTCAATTATTTTATCTTATGCAGCTTAGACCGATTGTGCCACCACCTGTTTTCTGGTATTCCTGCGGAATCAGTGATATACCACCTATATATCTATATCACTTTTTCCCTGATATATGAGGAGCATTGGGCTCAAGCAATCACTATGGTCCCCAGACTGCTGCACTCATGCACCCACTAAATACTTGCAACTTGCACGCAACTATTACAGTTCCATAACAGTCGTGCCGTGAAGTGTCAAATCAAGCAAGCTGGTCGCGGCGACGTCGATGTAGCGCTTGGCGAGGCGTCGTGCAAGATTTGTACTGGGAGGGAGATCCGAGTTGGAGGGTGAACGTGATATGCTCCAGGCGCTCGAGCGGAGAATGAACTGGGGTAGGACCGTGACTGAGGGGGGGATGACAGTTACTGAAGAAGGGGGTCATGTTTGGGGCGCGGTTTGCTGACGGTTGAGACGGGCGCGATGGGGGGAAATGTGGTTGGGTCTGACATGGGTTGCGGTAGCGTAACTAAATATGGGGGGTCTGACAGGCTTTTCAGGGGTGCCCGAGGGACCCCTTCCAAACGTGTTCGTTGTTGTGACATTTTATTATCGGTCGAAACTGTGACAAACAGACGGACAGGCAAGATGCAAGTGGCACCACAAGGCGAGGGGTGACACAAGGGAAGAGACCGCCACCCCCAATTATGGGGGGGCGAGAGTCTATCTCTCCATGACGCTAATACCCAACCTACCCATGATGCCATGAACGGCCACCCTAGCCCCTATGCCCTACCGCCAAATTACGAATTAGAGTACCCCTATTTTACGAATCTTAGATTTATTTTGATAGGACCCCCCTCACCCCCATCAACCCCCCTCCTCCCCTCCTCCCCCAGGGGGGCTGTTGCCGGAGTGTGGGGGAACCTCCCCCTACCAGCCTACCTAGGTGTAGGAGGCAAGCGCTGCATTTTTTATCGCAAATCGCATATTCGAGGATATTGAGGTGTTCATATACGTCGTAGATACAAGATAGAGCCTACGAATCGTGAATCGTTCTAAGGCCTAAAACCCTAAACCGTTACCGATCGTACTCTAGTAGACTCCAGTTGAACAGATGCCGGTGGCTACAGTCGACACGTGTCGTGTGATAGCCATAATATCGCGACTTGACGCGGCACGGATTTTATGGGGATTTCATGTAACAGACTCTCAAACCATCTCCTCCAAAGAAATTTCTCCGTGAGAGTTTCTCAACAACTGCACAGTGGAACAGTTCGTCCCATCAATTCTGGCGTCGGGGTGGACCGTCATGGAGGTAAAGGAGCTAGCATAAGGATTTATTTCAGCTAGGCAAGTTTATGCGGTGAATCTGGAGCGCAACTGCGGCTTGAGTGAAGAACGTTAGACATCGACAGTAACAAATGTCCGTGGCTTCTGATCAGGTGAGTTGGAAACATTGCTATACAGTATAGAGTTCTAGAGTCATGTTGAAAGAAATTGAGAAAACTGACAACAGCTGCGTATGGATGGATATTTTGTCACCGCATTCTTTGGGAGTACCCCTGTTCCAAAAAGTCCCTAGAAGGCATGAATTGTGTTTAGTTTTATGTGAGTTGCGTCAGTACAGTACTTGGTTGCCCAGCTGCGGTGGAGGTGCTCAAGATATCGACTTTATTAACTCTGGAAAAATGTGAATAGATCTTGTTCACGTGTACCAACAAGTGTCGTCTAACGTTTATATATTCGACTCTGGCATAGGGTTGTGCCTTGACAACCTTTTGCGCATCCACAACTATTCGCGTTGCTCCTTCAACGTTGATGGCAAAAGTTAGAAAATGATACCTTTGAAAGCGCCAGTTCTGAGTGCATAGTGACACCTATTACGACCGCGTTCACACGCGTACAACCTCCCTGGCCTGCCACGCCAGGTCCGCGTTTCCGCTCGATGACACTGCTCCCACCCTTAGGTGATTAATGAACCAAGTCGTCTTTTGTGATATCCGACGCCTCTTCTTAGAAGCGCCATCTGAAGGGACTGCGGCACGTGCTGTCAACTTAACCGCTGTGCATGTCACTCACCCTGGGAGCTGTCTCGGCACGTGACAAGCTGCGGTGGTTTTGCCCAGAGCTCGCACACGCATCTCGGGATATGTATTACCCTTACTTACCTCGTCGTTGCAGCCTCCACGGCAGAGTTGCCGGTGTGGCACTACCACGGCTATAACGCCTTTCCCGCGAACTTCTTTGGCGCGAATGAGTCCGGACTGGAGTCCAAGGGACAACTCGCCTTCGTGGCGCGGCACCAGCTTTCGGGCTGGGGCTGGCAAGTGGATCAACAACATCACTGGAAAGGAGGCGCAAGCGAGCCGCCCTGCCATGGCGGGTGTGGTTTCCCCGTCAACTATTCCTTCGACGAAAGTGAGCGTCTCTTCGCCAACGCGCAGCGGCTCACCGACTTTCTCGAACATGAGGGCGGCGCTACCCAGGTCAGGGCCTCACCAGCGCGCAAAGGTCTCGCTCTCGTTGCTTTACCTGTTGGCAGGAGCTCGTTCATGAATATCGACTGCGTATGCAAATCGGGCTTTGTTTAAAGCCCGAGTACTTTTGAACGTTAATCTATGATCCTATTCTAGGGTACCCTGGTAGACCCTTACTTATCATTTTGAATAATCGTTCTCTGAAGTATTGGTCGTAGAAAGGAGGCATCGTCATACTCCCTGTTTTATTGCCAAGAAAGGCTCAGGCGATAGCTGGACTGAAAGGCAGTCAATCGCACTCCCAGCGCCCTCCTCGCCGCCTCATTCTCAACAACTTTTTTCAACCTCTAATCACTGTCAACGTTCAGATGTTGATATCTTAGTTTCCAGGGACCTCTGTTGATCGGGGAGCCTCTTAACGATCCCCTTCATACACTCACAGCGAAAAGGATAAATTCGGGTTCAAGGTACAGCCAATCGATTCCCTGGACCTGAAGGCATTTCATATCGGAGCCTGAGAGAGAGTTCTGCTTGTGTGCAGGGCATTTTTGCGTACCGTCAGGCGACCCAGGCCAACTGGTGGTTCAAGGTTGACGGGCGGGATGCGACTTCGGCGCACCCTGAGCACTTCTATAAAGCTACCGATGGCAAGCTTTGCTGGCAAGACGGGCCTCTGCGCGACTTCCGTGTCCCAGGTGCAATGGAGTATTACCTAAGCACGACCATCGAGGAGCTCTGCAACCAGGTTGTTTATGTTGGCCACATCCTCTCTTCTGTTCACTCTGCTCGACTGCATCGGCGTTTTTGATTCCACGGGCTCGACCCACTCAAAGGCCCTCAGGAGCTGAAAGCAGGGCAAGAACTGAGCGTCAAGGGGTAAAAGAGGTGGTGATTCTTTTGTGAGCTAAAACAGGGAGGGGGAAATGCCACAGAAAGAAGTTTCGGAAAACAAAGCTTGAGATGTGGTGGCTCTTGGCACGAGCTGAAGCAGGGAGGAAGATTGCCGGCAGATAAGAGTTGTTAACGGGATGGTCAGAGGAGAAAGAACTAAGTCGGGGGCACAGCAAGCCTTGGGTCCTGTAGCCTGCTGCATACATGTCAAATAACTAAGTTGGGAGTACAGCAAGCCTTGGGTCCTATAGCCTGCTGCATACATGTCAAAAGGCAGGCCCGTAGTCGGTTCGGATTCTCAGTGTGACGGGCTGCAAATCTTGGCTGTAGGGCTAAGGATTGAGAAATGAGCTGCGCAGGCGGGTGAGGGTTGGACAGGCTGCCACGGGTGATTTGACTGCGGTGTTCTTCGATGGCGTGGATGCGGGCGGAGTGCGGCAGGCCCGTGTCAACCAGTCTTTCTACGGGGGGTCCAACTGTTCTTGGGGTGACTACGACATGCATACCCTTGAGGCACGTACCGCGATGTGGGCAGCCTATCGGGACACCTTCACGCGGGCAGCCGTGCGGCTAAACGAGTGCGGCCTCTGGCCCATCTACTCCATGGGGTCTGCGATGGATACGCAAATCTCCACGGCCCGTGGCTACCCTGGGTCCTTATCACTGTTCGTGGATGCCCTGGAGACCTCCGGAGCGTCATGGGCGCGCTACTATGAGTTCTGGGGATGGTCTGCGGCGGGCTACGGTATCCGGGATGCTCTGAGCCTGACTGCGCGGGGCGTGCCCCTTGTGATGCACTCTTACCCGGGGCGAGGGGGTCCCTACGATATCACGATGGGCGCAGCCATGTTCCTCATGGTGCAAAGCGAGTACAGCTACTTCGGAGCAAGCGTCGGCGGCATCCGGAACAACACCAAGTTCGGTCCTTGGGATGATCCCGGGTATGAAAAATCAACGCCATGACAACTCATTGGCATTCCCATCCACTTACTGTGAAGGCGGCAGATAGCTGCACAGTGTGATGTGTGCACTGTTACTTTGCAGCAACGAAAGGCAGAATGGGGCGGGGATGGGGTAAGCGTCCAGGTGGATTTGGCATGATCTGTACGATGAGAAGCCAGGAAAGCCCATTGGGGATGCTACGTTTGACACAGCCACAGCCATATGGCGGCGCTCTTTTACTAACTGCGAGGTCAGTGTTGATGAGAAATATAACAAGGCTAACATCACGATGCTGTCGCCGCGACGGGAGTTTGTGCAGCGATTGAGCAGCAAAGACCTGGAGTGGCAAGAGGGGGAGTGGAGGCGCATTCAAGCATTCAAGTGATCAGCAGATTTTATAGCGGCTGAGCGCTAATTAGACTCGCCTTCAGACCATGTTTGTTGTGTTGGAAGTTTCAATTGGATGCCAGCCACGATAGCAGTCCAGGGAATGGGGCTATCCTCCGGCGTGATGTCCCCGAGGTGCATGGGGTCAACGAGACTGACTTAAAAAAACTGAAGCAGTTGTCTGAGCATGCACTGTCCATACATAAAATTGGCACATCTCCACACTAGCTTGAGGTGCAGGGTGAGCAACTGAATCCATTGACCCATATATTGCTGCAAAAGCTTCATGACGCTACCGTGCTTCGCAATTTTTGGTGGTGAGCCAGTTCTTCAAGTAATGCATGCAGAGATGCTACGTAAATCTTCCGAGGCCACATGTAGAGTATATATATAGAGGCCACATGTAAAGATTATTTATGCGGAATTGTATTGACTTAGTCGTGGCGTCCTGTTATGATGTGTACCGTAATCGTTGGTCATCTGTTCACGAAATCGTCGATGCTGCTATATCACTGCTGGTGTAGTTGCAGTGGAAAGTATGCATAGCATAGCATTATGTTGAGACTTGGGCGGACGCGTTGCCTTTTACCACTTTGTACGTAAGGTAATAGCAAGCCAAGCTCCACTCAAAAATATATGAAGGGCTTCACAGGTGATGCATATGTATACAGCACTTGTCCAGGGGAACCTGGTCCAGGGCAATGCGGCGCCGTATCCCGCTCGCCACTGCTTCCGCGTCCGTGTCCCGCGACGCCACCCCGACGGCATGGCACGACAGCGACACTTCCTGTGACACTGCATGTGCTCGCTGTTATGAAATAACGAATGATGAAATTATCGAACGATCGGATTTCATACTTCAGATGGCCTAGTGGAGATCTCAACTTGAGATTGACAAGCCTAGTATCATCCTGCCTACCCAAAAGATGAGAAAGCTGTGAAACACAATTGGGACATTTTGCATCGTGAGATTGAAAGAGTAGAGAACGATCGGGCGATCCTCTGGGGAGTTTTAGTGTGTATAAATGTTATATTTGTACGCAAAGCGATCTACTCCACCATAGTGGACGCAACCTGAAACGGTGTCTAACTAGTATATAAATTGCACCGCTCGTGTTTTTCGAATCAGATTACACGATCGACGTTAGATACATAAATCACCGGACGCGTCTTATCCGAATAAATAAACGGGAATACAGCCATACGAAAGGTAAACGTTATCCGTTGCATATTCAGTACAATTTTCATGTTTGGTGCATACACTAATCGGACAGACAGTGTAAATGTCCAATCGGTTGATGGTTTTCGCTTCACGAATAATCATTGCGGCTCCCGCGATCGTCTATACTATTGGCTCAACCCACATTTTAGTATCATCGTACGACAGGCCGGTGAGATGCCTTGGAAACCGATCCATACCGTGATCGGTGGTAATTATATGTCCAGAGTATAATTTCTAGCGAATGCCCCGAATTGGTTTTGACGATGTATTTACATGTTGCTCCCTAGATTCAATGTAAAAACGAATGCCGCATCATGCCATCTCCACAGACTCTGGCTGAGATGTGGGAATTCGATCGAAGATGAAACCGATGACATGACGACGCGTCGAGGTGTTCATGCGGCATGTTTACGAGAGAAGAGTGGTGCACCTTGACATACTATACATGCGGGAAACATTTGAAATCAAATGCAATGTCACACATGCGGTTTGAACATATGCCCACGGCGACAGCCGGACGGAGGCTACAGTCAAAGTATCTTTTGCAGAGTTACCCCGCATACACACTACAAGCCTACGGAGTGTTGAGGGGCTGCTTAGAAAACAATTGATACGCGGTGGTAGAAGATTACATGTCTAGATTTGGAGAGTTCGCGCCCGGCCCGTTAGGTACCAAGTAGGCGAGATCTTCGTTTTTGGCCTATATATTGGCCGGCTTGCGGCCGATTTTCCGTCTATCGAAACTTGCTGGTATTTTTATCGCGTGTATCTTGTAAAATAAAATTGAAGTCATGTGGTCGCAAGCGCGTTATTTGGAATCCGAAATTTCGGTTGAGAGGAGTAGTATCGGGCAAAATAGTTTGCCTGTGTAGGAGGGCGCCGTGAGCTTGACTAGATTGCAAGCATCGTGAAACAGCACGCGGAACGAGAATATCTTAGTGTTTGCAATTACAACCCGCAGTTTTAAAGTTGCAAGCGCAGACCACGCGTAACGCTGGTACCCAGCTCAGTTAACGATCCGGTTTAGGCAAGGATTGCCTAACTTGCTTTATGTAGTCGGTGCTTTAGGGACACGCGGATTTCCGACATGCTCGAAACTAGGCGGGTGCGTAACTTGTTATCGCGTGTGTATTGTGATTTGAGTACTGCATATCTTTGGTCGCAAGCGCATTTTAGCTCGAACTTAGAAATTTGGCTGAGAGGAGTAGTTTCAGGCATTTCGTTTTTTATGGCATTAACTCAAGAAGAGCGCCAGACCTTTGGGTTTGGAAGTCTCAGTTTGAATCTGAGATGCCACACACTCAAGGTGCGCTTTCTCCTCCTCACTCTATCTGCGTGCGATCATAATCAAGTGTACGTTTGCAAAGGTGACAGGTTCGTACACCAAGCCTAACCTAGCCTAATCTAACCTAACCTGACCTGGCCTGACCTGGCCTGACCTGACCTGACCTAACATGACCTGACCTGACCTGACCTGACCTGACCTGACCTGACCTGACCTGACCTGACCCGACCTGAGCTGACCGGGCCTGGCCTGGCCTGGCCCGACCTGACCTGATATGACCTGGCCTCCTAGTTGCCAAAGCTGTCACCCGGCGTCAACCTTGTTGTCGCGCGAGAAACGTGGGCTCGTCGCGCGAGAAACTTTCTCGTAAGCCCGCGCGGGGCAAAATCGCGTGTTGACCCCCCATTATCATGCCCGCCCCCCCTTCCGCTTTCCCCCTCCATACACGCCCCATCACCCCCCGTGCGCTTTTGCATTCTCCTCGCGTGAGCGCAGATTCGAGTGTTACACGGGCCGTTGCAGTTGGCGACACGAAAACTGCTGTTTTTCGCTGCCTTTTCCGTGGGGGAAAATACTTAGCATCAGAGCATGCTGCTCGCTGAGTGACACGAGTACAGATGAGTACTTAGTTATACAGTCAACAGTGTCACAGTGACACAAGTGACACTCGCGTCTGCTCGCGTCAATTGTTATGTTATCTCGCCCTCACTTGTCACTCGCGTGGTGCCGCGAGTGACACGCGCATCACACTGTGATTTACACTGTGGGTTGTCGCGCGTGTCACTCGCGCCTCAGATGTGTCACAGTTTGGCATCACTTGTACACTCCGACTCGCGACTGCTGAACTGCAGACTCAGACTTCACTCGACTGTTCTTCAAGAAACTAGAAAGGTGATCCGACGATAAGCGTTCATAATCATGCACACAACAACCTCGTCATCGACATGAATTAACGTTGCCGCAGCATATTGCAGACAAATGTCCAGGGAGACTGAGGGACATTGTTGTTGGATAAGAATGCCGTACAATCCTAGGGAACTATTGCAGTGCACCAAATGCCCACTGAAAATTCGCAGGGATGGTATGGCCACGCATTTGAAGCGACGCCAAAAAAAGATCAGGAAGCTGGCAGCGTGGAGACTTTGTTTCGCCGGCATCAAGACGCGCAAGGCACTCAAGCCCAAGACCATGAACAAGCTACTTCGGAGGCAGAAGTTGGTGACCAAGGTTTTCAGGTGCGTGAGCTCACAAACGTAGATCTAGTAACCGACTCAACTTGAAGTCTCGGTCAAGTTTTCTTTTCGTCTGTTGGGTCGGAGTAAAAGTTGAAGGCCATTGCATTCTGTAACAGAAGGCAGCTTTGAATACTGCTCAAGTTGTCCCTAAACCCCTAGGTCGCCTTGGCTGTTTGCGCTCCGAGTTCCGCTGTATGCAACAGTGGCATACACGCATGCCGCGCATGCGTGTGCCCGATAAGTAGCGCCTAGAAAGCGTTTTCCGTGTACCTTTTCAACATGAATCGATACCAGAAAGTACGTATCGATTTTCGTTGCAAGATTTCTCTAAAGGTTGTTTCATTAAGGTCACTAGCGTTTCTTGCAAACGCTGGAAATTCCGTGGGACTGTCCGCTCATTCGCCTTGCAGTGACCGGTATGCGTTTGATGCAGGATAGGACAAACTTATTTACAACTTGGGACGCAATCATGCGCCAAGCGCTTCCACCTTGATGCGCGTTGAAATATCTTTTCTTTATAGTTGCGAACGTGTGCTGGTGCATGCTCCCCAGGACCTGGAACACAGCCTCGGGTTGTGTCGCTGTTTTTTTCAAGTAGCATAGAAAAGGCTCATTGAGTGAAGAATTCGGACATCGTTGCAACGAGTTAAAGACGAATTTCGTAGGATAGTGTTACTATATTGTTGCGTGCGCACATATAACAGCTTAGTTTATTGGGATGCTAGATGTAGCCACTCCCACCCGCCGAACTCAGTCTGCGGTGACTTGAGGAATGGTTTCAGTGGTTGGCGTGTGAATCATGATAGCGCCGCTGTCACATCCGAGTGTGTATGAACTTCGCAAATAGGGGTGAGCTTGAGGCACCTAGATGGCTCGCTCTAGACTTTGTTTATTGCAATGCTCGTAGATGCAGCCCCAGCGCCTCCCGCCCGCCGAACTAAGTCTACGGTGATATGAGGAATGGTTTCAGTGTTTAGCGTTTTGTTCTTGATAGCATCGCTTTTACAACAAACTATGAACAGGGTGTTTAAACTTCGCACTTAGGGGTGAGCTTGAGGCATCTGGACGGCTCGCTCGCTTAGGGTATGAGGGGGAAATGGCGTTCACCCCGCCACACCCAGTCTGCAATCTGCTGTGACATTAGAATTGGGTTCAGTGCTTGGGATGGCCATGCATACAGCATGCATGTGCGATCATTCCACTGTGAAGCCCTTGTTCTAAGCTTTACAACCATATATATCACTTAGGGGTGAGCTTGAGGCATCTGGACGGCTCGCTCGCTTATTAGGGTATGAGGGGGAAATGGCGTGCACCCCGCCACACCCAGTCTGCAATCTGCTGTGACATTAGGATTGGGTTCAGTGCTTGGGATGGCCATACAGCATGCATGTGTGATGCATTCCACTGTGAAGCCCTTGTTCTAAGCTTTACAACCATATATAGCACTTAGGGGTGAGCTTGAGGCTTTCATGATATTCAGCATGCAATAATCAAAGTATTCTAGATACCATGAATTCCGCGAGTCGCTCAAACTCTTACAAATGTAACAAATGGCACCCATGTTTGTTGTTAGTTACAAATAAATGCAAATGCTTGGTGCGTGGCGATGTGTACTATTGCAATGCCATACTTCTTGATTTATCTCACATGAGTATTCATGATGGTCATCGGCGGCAAATTATCGTGTAAACATTGATGCATATGCACGCATACACCACTTCATAAATGTGCATCGTACAAATGGAGTATTCCTTGTTTAGCATGATCGTTAATTATTTCATTAAGGAATCGATGGTTTTTTCAAAAGGAATATTATTTTTTTTTCGGAGCGGCGCCTCGCGCCGGGCGGGTTTTGCTCGCTCCGCTCGCGCTCCGCTACGCTCGCACTCGCTCCGCCGGTTGCCACCAGCGTTGCCAACTATTACAAACTAGGCCTGCACTGCCCTACCTAACCTAACCTAAACCTAACCTAACTCGCCGCTCGCCGCTCGCCGCTCGCCGCTCGCCGCTCGCCGCCCCGCGCTCGGCGCCCCCCGCTCGCCGCTCGCCGCTCGCCGCGACTGCCCAAAACACGTCCATGGGGATACCCCCGCGTTCCGTGAGCCATCTGTATTATGTAATCACATGCGCCGCAGGCAGGAAAAATTTCGATTATTGGCATTAGTGACTAGTAGGAATCGTACTATATTCCTTGTTCCCCCCCTAGAGTCCGTTTTTTGAACATTGGGGGGGTCGGATGACTCCCCCCCGAGTCCGCTTTCGCCCCGTGGGGGTCTGAACTTCCCCCGACTCTTCAAATGATTTGCCGGGGGGCTAGTAGCAATGGGTGGGCAGCCAATAGCAAACATCCGTGGATTGCATCTACGGCTGAGTGCTACTGTACGTATCCTTATGCATCGAAAGCACACGACACCGCATCAAGTGGTACATATAATATACAAATATATCGCATAAATATGTGCGATGCCTAATACCCGCACATATGCCGAATCCACAAATATGCGGCATATCTTCGGATTCTGTTAACTTCCGTAGATATGTCGGATACACGCGTATGCGACATACTTACACGATATATAAACTGCTGCATACTTACGGGACCTCCAAACATAATGGAGTGCATATTCCCCGCAGATTTGTTGCAAATACCTTTTGGGCAGGAATTGTACACAAGCAGTATACGCTCACAATTATGCGGGTGCTGTAACCATAATGCGCATTTATACAGGACCCATCTCAAAGGCGAAGTTCTACATAGCTTATACGGGTCGAAACAACACGGATGATGCTTCCCGTATATTTTCATAGCGTACGTATATTTTGGCTACGTTTCTCATCGCGTATCACAGTTGATGTCCACTGAACGGTGCAGTAGGTAAGATATTTAGTCGGATTTCCCCCTTTCTCTTTGGGGTTAATGAAGGGGAATCGCAATCGATCGATCTATCGATACGGCGATTTGCGTTATAGTATTATTTGATTGGTTAAACGGCGCCGTCGTTCCTTCAAAGTCCAAACACTTGGTCAAATACCGAGTTTAAGACATCCTTTTCCACTTCCAGACTGATACCTGATGATGGAGAAAATGGCATGATGGCGTAAGCATTCTTATGCTGTTTATGCGGTCACCAATCATTTTATATTCATGTCATGGTTCAGCTTACTAACGTTTTTCAGTTCTCTGTGCTTTTGCTTCCGTGCCTTCTGCGTGTCTACAATCCTGCGTGTCTGCGGTGTGTATGCATTTTCTTAGCTTGCCGAATCTCGAATAAACGGTGTGAAATTGAACCGTGTGAGTGGTGTTTTCCCCAAGCATCAACCTCTAGGGCCAACGCCAGCAGGGTGACTCGTCACATGGTCGCACGAGACAGGGACGGTATATTATGTATGAATGGTATTCTCGCTTTGAATAATGAACAGGTGCAGAAGCTCTGGGCCTCCCGGTGGAACAAATAAAGGAGAGCTTCTTACTCGCACTTGTCCACCATCCCCCGTTGATGATGATGACGCACATCATTATACTGGATACAAGAGTGTATATCTGTTATTGACTGTGTTACTGGATTGTCCATCTCGGGTGTCGCTGTAGTGTTTTCGTTGTTGTCGAGTTTATGGTTACAGCGTTACATTGGCCCAAATCCATATATGTAACGCCCCTAATATCATTTCCTTGGCGGGCCTCCATTTTTGTATGTCGTCCCCTAGTTGTGCAAAACATTTGGGGTGTTTCGGTGTGTTTTCCAATTTTTTTTACTTTTACGTAGAGCATTTTTGGGAATTCGCTTGTGGTCGAGTGTCGGCAGTTCGCCCTCATACTTTGTGTAGCGTGTCTCTCTACCCTCCTGAGCCATTCCCTAAAGTTTTTTCCTGCCCCTCTCAGTATATGGGGCTGTGTGAAGTCATTTGTGTCTTTAATTGGTAGGGTTTCGGTAGGGTTCGCCTGCATATCGTGGTAATGTCGTGCAAACTTGCCGAGTGGGAATGTAATCCTAATATTGCTATCAGTGTACCATGTATTCTTTTGTTTAAGTATATATATGCAGCGGTTCATTGCTGCCGTCCTCTTCTGTCGTTCGTACATGCCATGTGAATTCAGTTTATGTTCATTAGTTTCGTGTTGAGCATGTTTCGTAGTGCCTGTGGGCCCCGCCTGGAAGTTAATGTGTTGTTTATATAACTTAGCAGAGCCAAGGTGGGTATAGTACACCGGCCATGTACCAACTGAAGAACGGTAAGGTGCACGTGTACCCGGAGTGCACGCATTACTTTATGAAGGGAAGAACGCACCTTGCATCGACATCGTCGGTGTCGTGAACGTACGGGTCGTTGTCGACCGTGTTGTCGCCATGCATGCGCCGGGGCCGGGCGAAGATACCGAGGGCGTCCCCGACGCTCCTGCCCATGTCGCATGGATCTGCATACGGGAAGACATTGCGGGTACATACGTACCGAACATGTATTAGGCGGCATAAGGTACATACACGGACGCATGCACCCGGCATGTACCCGGCGGCAGGTACATGCCTGGTACGCATGCCGCGCCGCGAGCAAGTACACGTTGGGTACAAGGTAGAGTACACGTGTACACGGCATGTACGCATGGACGAATACATGTGTACCGCATATGTACCGCTATCACCGTACGTTTTCGATACATGGGGACCTTATCAGTACGCAAATAATGTTCTTGCATGTACCCGAACGTAATTGATGGGTACATATGTTATTTCTGCACCCAACTTTGGCTTCATTCTTGTACTTTTGTGTACTTGCTCGCGGCGGATGCTGGGTACAATTAGGGTATACATGAACCATCCCGTTCCTAAAATCCGCCGCGAGCAAGTACAAGAATGAAGCCAAAGTTGGGTGCAGAAATAACATATGTACTCAGGCTTGGTAGATGCAAGTGCATGCGAGTACAATTTACACTTTTCCGACAGCTTCAGGTACAACCCAGGCGCACGTGTACCCAAGCGAACATCACCAAAACGCAAAAAAAGTCACCAAACCCCCCAAAAACAAGTTGGCCTCATTTTAAAGCGCACGACGAGCGCAAAAAATAATCGAGTGCACGACGAGCCCGAAAAACATTTTAGTTGCACGAAAAATGGGCAAACGTGTTGCACAAAAAAAAAGGAACAGAGAAAGAAAATCGTACCTCAATTAGGATGACCGCCCGAGTAGAGCGGTGGGGTGGAATAATCGATGACGATCGCGATCGATACGTACGTGACCTGCGTGCCTGCGATCCCCAACCCGCGAGCGCGAGCGTCATGCGGTGGATTATTCCATCTCCAATCGTCCGATGGCATGGCATCGCATGGCATGGCACACGTTTCGCACAATTCGTCATCGTCATCGTTATCGTCGATCGTGCTCGCGTGACGAGGACGTGCTGTGACTTCTCACGCCCCCCAACGCGCAACGGGAAGTGAAGATGTCCACTGTACAGTAGGCATTTTGACAGAATACTGTAAAAGTCCAAACTCACCGCTACAGCCGTCAACGCTTCACATTTCACCGTCCAGCAGTGTGCAGCAGCGTGTGGTGGCCTCGCCAGCGGGTTGCATGTTATGATATTTCTCATTCTTCCTCGCTGCAATATGTCACAGGTTTGTAGTGCATGTTTTTTATATGTATATGTATGATTTTGTGTGTGCTTAGCGCGCTCATCCTTGGCATGCGCGGAACTTTGATTTGGAGTGAACGGGAAGATTCCCGCGAGTCCTTTGCACTCAAAACGGCGGGATATGGGCCCAACAATACTGCGGAAAGCTTGACAAAGATCGGGGATCTGATGGACCCCGCCAACAAATGCAAGTGTGGGAGGCGCTGTCTGTCTTAATTCGAGTATCGTCCCGTGCAGGCGTACTTACGTGAGAAGTCTGCGCTGAACGGTCGCCAGTTCAAGGAGAACATCATCGCGGAGCTTACTCGTGCGCGTAGGTTCAAGCCCGGATCGCAGAAGCTTGAAATAGAGATGTTCGACTCGCTGACGTTCCTGGGCAAGAAAGTCTGCAAGGATGCGTTTCGACGACTGCACTTTATTCCCGAAAGCACATGGTTCAAGTGGCACGCGCACGTGTGTGGGGGCGGCATGCTGGAGAGCACAAGCAGGAGGAATGCGACGCTGTACAACGACCCGACGAACCTGAACTGGACTTATTTCTTGGAGTACGCTGCTCACGAGATTTTGCCGTTGGCGGAGCCACAACCTCAAAACGGCAAACTCCAAATGAGTCCGATCCGACCAGCCGATTGTTATGCCGCATACAAGCTTATGCGTCGCGGCGTTTATCAGGTTCAAGTCACGCAGTTTCGCAAGTATCTGCGCGAGTACCTCCGCGCGAAGCATATTACCATGCGCAAGCGGAAGAATTGTGCAGGTAAGTGCACGACATGCGAAATCTTGACGAAGCAGCGCCGTGCTGTAAAGGACATGGAGGACCTGGAGGACTGGAAGACGCTTAACGACGCGCACCGGAGTGATTATCGAATTGAGAGAGCTCAGTACAATAACACCCGTACTGATAGTTCCTGGCAAAGACGTGACCATGTGCCTCACGACGCTCAATATTCTGCTACGGTATGTGGTGGAGAACACGAAGCGGCACTTTGGGCAAACATGCCACGTGCAAATGGACGGAGGGTCGGAAAACTGGAACCGGCATGTTTTCGCCTTCTTCTGCATCCTGGTTCACCACGGGCTGTACAAAGAGATCTACCTACACCGTCTGCCCGTAGGCCACTCCCACAACAACGACGTCGATGGCTTCTTCGGGTTGCTGAAGATGCAGTTGTGGGGTAAGGCCGCGGATAAACTTATGCTCACGCCTTTCAGATCATCGGATGCACAGTTCACGGCTTCACGCAATGATACAGTCTGACGTTAGGTCGTGCAAACACGCAGAAGGCACGCCAAAAAGTCCGAACTGGCGTAATATTTTGTGACATTATTAGAAAGTGCTCGCGAAAACGGCTATAACCGCAGCCCCTCGACATTTCGTCGCTCGCTCTGCAAGAGCCGCGGACTGCAGGCGCGTGATCTGCTTCCTCGGTGTGAGTTGCCGCTGCGCTCGCCATTTCTGTCAACGCGAGATGACACCATGCTTGTTTTATGAGAATAGTTTCATTCCTCTTATGCACTAGGTTTGCTGTGCGCTCATTCCCCACAGTGAAGCAAGGCGCTTTGGCGGTTGTGTACGCCCGCAGGTCCGCAGCCGTTCATGCATTCGCGCTGAGGAACCAACGAACTCAGCGCATGGGGTGCATCTGAGATTATCATAAAACGTGGCCACTATCCCGCTGCCGTAGACATTTAGAGGCCGTAGTCCGTGGAACCTGGTTCCCGCTTGGGATCAAACCCAACGGTCTTGCTAACGGGGCGTCTGTGCCGCAGGGCATTCTACACAGGCTGCTGCGGTTGTTTTGTTTTCGAACTAGAATTTTTTCTTCAGATAACTGTCCCGCACTCGCATCGACTGTGCCAGACCCTTAGGTGCAGCGCACGTTGTTCAAGGTTATAGCTATGTGAGGGGCTGCAGTCTCAGCGGGATACCCCCGCTGAGCTCAGGTTGAACGCCTGACAGCCCCGTCTCGGCTGTGCGCCCGAGACTTGGCAGGATGCTGGCATAGCATTGCGCAGGGAAACAAATGATAGGTTTTAGGACAACATATGCATATGCACAACAGAGCATATATGCATAGCACGTGCACAGCACCGCACAACACACCACAACAATTGCATTCGCATATCAATACCACAGCAGAGCGCAGCAAGGCATTCGCATACTGTATATGTATATCACATCATGTATGCCCCAGTGTTGTATGCCCCACCGCTATATGCCCAACCACCGCTATATGCCCAACTGTATGCCCCACCGCCGTATGCCCCACCGCGCTATATGGCATGTAGCACGGTTAGTGGGACGGGTTGCACTATAAAATTGCATAATCAATGAAAATGGCATAAGAAGTCGCAAGAGTTTCAAGAACATGTTAGAAGTTATAAGAAATCACCCGAATGCAATATTTGCATTTCGATAATTATTGTGAAGGCCGTGGTCGCTATACGTCGCGCGGCCGCGATGTGCATATGCATGTCCTCGTGGGGCGCGTGAGATATGTAAATGATACGGTGAAGTTATTAGAAGTTGTGAGAAGTATCTAGAAGTTATTACTAGGCATCAAGAAGTGATATTTCACATCGGGTCACATTCGCGGGGCGTTGGGGAGCTAATTTCGTCTGTAAACTGACTGCAAAACAGAAAATGCATGTCTCGTGGGCGCGTGAGATATGCAAATGATACGGTGAAGTTATTACAAGTTGTGAGAAGTATCTAGAAGTTATTACTAGTCATCGAGAAATGATATTTCACATCGGGTCACATTCACGGGGCGTTGGGGGGCTAATTTCGTCTCGTAAACTGACTGAAAACAGAAAATGTGCGTCTGCGGGCGCGTGAGATATGCAAATGATACGGTGAAGTTATTAGAAGTTGTGAGAAGTATCTAGAAGTTATTACTAGTGCCTATTCTAAAAATATTACGGTGGGTATACCCACCGTAACGCCAAACTTTGCAAGCTCGTACCGACCGCACAAGTAGGTTGCGGGGGTTAAACATATGGATTTTCTGTGACCCAAGAGGTTGATTAAAGGACGAAAAACTTAATTTACACGACTCCGATAAGTTTTGGGCACATTACACAACCTTGAAGTTGGGGAAATAACGGTGGGTAGAAAACTTCGCTTACGGTGGGTATACCCATTCAACTCTATTTGTAGACTTCTGCAGCTTGGTATAACATCAATATACTTATTTTTTCGATATTTACTTTGATTTTGGTATATAACCGACGTACTTTTTGGTACAATGTGTGCTGCCACCTCGCAGACCTCCGACACTTGCACATTCAAAATCAGGTACTATGCACACCAAATATACTATATACACAGTGCATTCCGATGATATTAGGGTTTGGGTATTTGGGTTCGTTTGGCCCGTTATCAAGTCATTTCTGGCGCATGTGGAGGCTCCATAGAGATTCACGAGAGTGTCTAGAACAAGTTGGTCACTGGTGACATGCCGTGATTCGCAGCCAATCATCGGTAATTATTGATACCCTTCGGGTGGGTATACCCACCGTAAGCACCTCTTACGGTGGGTATACCC
>LGRX02035043.1:0-66921 GCA_001247695.2 Cymbomonas tetramitiformis | reverse complement strand
CCACGAGACTGATGATTGTGCGCCCCCGTCCCGAGGAAGTCTGTCTGAGCGTGGACAGCCACGAGCAGCCGCAACAGCCAAAGGACACGACATATTCATCACCTCCCCACACTCCCAACAGTGCTGCACATCCAGCACCCTCGCAGCGGGCACTGCAAGCTCTCAGCACCACAGCCAAAGCCATGTGCACACCCTGCTGGCCACGGCCATGGGATCTGCCCCGACAGCCTTTGGGAGCCCTCCGACCGCATCACCGACATACGCCCCGACTGAGAACAACAAATCACACATGATGAAGCAGCCGGCTGGCCCTTGAGGCCCCGCACTCCTCACCGCCCACAAGGGTACCATGGGTGTTTGCCGCTTCCCTTGTCCGGCTTTCCACAAAACCCCCAACATCCCATCCACAATCGAGTCTCCGTTGATGCCACCGCTCATCCCAACCAGCGCTGTACCCCGTCTCAGCATGCCTCCGCATGTCTCAGCATGCAGCCTTGGCCCCGCTCCTACACCTGCCCTCGGGTACTTACAAGTATGTCAGCTGTGTGAGCGCCCCCATCTGCGTCGGCACCGTGCCCGTCAGGCTGTTGTCTGGAAGTTCCCTGCAGCACGCACACCAGCCCACGCACCCTCACTCACACGTAGCCCTCCCTCCCTCCCTCCCTCCCTGCGCAGCGCCTGCAACCACCCACCCTCCGCCCGCACCGCGCTGCAGCTTCCTCCATCCCCCAGCTGCCGCTTGTCAGCATCATTGTCCCGCCCTCACCAGCCCAGCAATCACCGTGCATCGCACCCATGTCACCACTGCCATCATCCGCGGGTTCACCCTCCATGGCGCACGGTGATGGGCAAACCCTCGCTTCCACGCTCCGCACAACTGTGCCTACATACACAATCATCCGCACAATGGCGCACGCACATAGCGTCACCACCGGGGGTGCACCCTCTGCGGCCAACAGCCGTGTGAGGCCTGACCGCATCATAGCCGCACTTCGCTCTTCACCTCCCAGCAGCTCCGCTCCCCGCCGGCATTACCCCAGAAGCCACCCGACATCTAGCCCGCACACCACTGTACCTTCGATCAGACCCGTAGCATCCCAACATACCAGCCACCCCCCAGATCACGTGCTGCCTGCCAGCCGTCACTCTACCCACTGCCTCACGCCCCTCCCTCACTCTTACCTAAACGCGCCACGTGGACAGGCACCGCGGGCCGAAGCTGCAGGGCCGGATGCCATACATCATTGTGTCCTCTGTCAAGTCCATGCTCATCCCGCCCACTGTAAACCTCGGCTCAATGCCGTGATCAACCTTGATGACCGTGACAACACCCTTCCTCACCGCTCACCTGGACATTCCGTTGTATGCGAGACACCCACCTGGGCTGGAGTTTGATGCAGGGATCGATGAGACACTGACACCATACACGTCTCAAGCATGCAGCACCAGTATATGAGCTACAGCAGGAGGCTTGCTTGCGGGGCCTGGTCTGAGACCTCCGAGGGCACCAACCCTGCCCTGTGACCCTGCAGCTCGAGGATGAGTTGGCAGGCACCCATCCCTGCACGGAGCCGGGAGTGGACCGCAGAATGGGCACCATCGGTCCAGGAGACTGATGATTGTGCGCCCCCGTCCCGAGGAAGTCTGCCTGAGCGTGGACAGCCACGAGCAGCCGCAACAGCCAAAGGACACGACACAATCATCACCTCTCCACACTCCCAACAGTGCTGCACATCCAGCACCCTTGCAGCGGGCACTGCAAGCTCTCAGCAGCACAGCCAAAGCCATGTGCACACCCTGCTGGCCACGGCCATGGGATCTGCCCCGACAGCCTTTGGGAGCCCTCCGACCGCATCACCGACATACGCCCCGACTGAGAACAACAAATCACGCATGATGAAGCAGCCGGCTGGCCCTTGAGGCCCCGCACTCCTCACCGCCCACAAGGGTACCATGGGTGTGTGCCGCTTCCCTTGTCCGGCTTTCCACAAAACCCCCAACATCCCATCCACAATCGAGTCTCTGTTGATGCCACCGCTCATCCCAACCAGCGCTGTACCCCGTCTCAGCATGCCTCAGCATGCCTCCGCATGTCTCAGCATGCAGCCTTGGCCCCGCTCCTACACCTGCCCTCGGGTACTTACAAGTATGTCAGCTTTGTGAGCGCCCCCATCTGCGTCGGCACCGTGCCCGTCAGGCTGTTGGAATGAAGATACCTGCAGCACGCACATCAGCCCACGCACCCTCACTCACACGTGGCCCCCTCTCCCTCCCTCCCTCCCTCGCGCCTGCAACCACCCACCTCACCCCGCACTGCGCTGCAGCCTCCTCCATCCCCCAGCTGCCGCTTGTCAGCATCATTGTCCCGCCCTCACCAGCCCAGCAATCATTGTGCATCGCACCCATGTCACCACTGCCATCACCGGCGGTTTCACCCTCCATGGCGCACGGTGATGGGCAAACCCTCGCTTCCACGCTCTGCACAACTGCGCCTACATACACAATCATCCGCACAATGGCGCACGCACATAGCGTCACCACCGGGGGTGCACCCTCTGCGGCCAACAGCCGTGACCGCATCATAGCCGCACTTCGCTCTTCACCTCCCAGCAGCTCCCCTCCCCCCCGCCGGCAGTACACCCAAGAATCCACCCGACATCTAGCCCCCGCACCACTGTACCTTCGATCAGACCCGTACCATCCCAACACACCAGCCACCCCCCAGATCCCGTACTGCCTGCCTGCCAGCCGTCACTCTACCCACTGCCTCAGGCCCCTCCCTCACTGTTACCTAAACGTGCCACGTGGACAGGCACCGCAGGCCGAAGCTGCAAGGCCGGATGCGAATACATCAGTGTGTCCTCTGTCAAGTCCATGCTCATCCCGCCCACTGTAAACCTCGGCTCAATGCCGTGATCAACCTTGATGACCGTGACAACACCCTTCCTCACCGCTCACCCAGACATTCCGTTGTATGCGAGACACCCACCTGGGCTGGAGTTTGATGCAGGGATCGATGAGACACTGACACCATACACGTCTCAAGCATGCAGCACCAGTATATGAGCTACAGCAGGAGGCTTGCGGGGCCTGGTCTGAGACCTCCGAGGGTACCAACCCTGCCCTGTGACCCTGCAGCTCGAGGGTGAGTTGGCAGGCACCCATCCCTGCACGGAGCCGGGAGTGGACCGCAGAATGGGCACCATCGGTCCACGAGACTGATGATTGTGCGCCCCCGTCCCGAGGAAGTCTGCCTGAGCGTGGACAGCCACGAGCAGCCGCAACAGCCAAAGGACACACATTCATCACCTCTCCACACTCCCAACAGTGCTGCACATCCAGCACCCTCGCAGCGGGCACTGCAAGCTCTCAGCAGCACAGCCAAAGCCATGTGCACACCCTGCTGGCCACGGCCATGGGATCTGCCCCGACAGCCTTTGGGAGCCCTCCGACCGCATCACCGACATACACCCCGACTGAGAACAACAAATCACGCATGATGAAGCAGCCGACTGGCCCTTGAGGCCCCGCACTCCTCACCGCCCACAAGGGTACCATGGGTCCTTGCCGCTTCCCTTGTCCGGCTTTCCACAAAACCCCCAACATCCCATCCACAATCGAGTCTCCGTTGATGCCACCGCTCATCCCAACCAGCGCTGTACCGGGTCTCAGCATGCCTCAGCATGTCTCAGCATGCTGCCTTGGCCCCGCTCCTACACCTGCCCTCGGGTACTTACAAGTAAGAAAGCTGTGTGAGCGCCCCCATCTGCGTCGGCACCGTGCCCGTCAGGCTGTTGTATGAAAGACTCCTGCAGCACGCACACCAGCCCACGCACCCTCACTCACACGTAGCCCTCCCTCCCTCCCTCCCTCCCTGCGCAGCGCCTGCAACCACCCACCCTCCGCCCGCACCGCGCTGCAGCTTCCTCCATCCCCCAGCTGCCGCTTGTCAGCATCATTGTCCCGCCCTCACCAGCCCAGCAATCACCGTGCATCGCACCCATGTCACCACTGCCATCATCCGCGGGTTCACCCTCCATGGCGCACGGTGATGGGCAAACCCTCGCTTCCACGCTCCGCACAACTGTGCCTACATACACAATCATCCGCACAATGGCGCACGCACATAGCGTCACCACCGGGGGTGCACCCTCTGCGGCCAACAGCCGTGTGAGGCCTGACCGCATCATAGCCGCACTTCGCTCTTCACCTCCCAGCAGCTCCGCTCCCCGCCGGCATTACCCCAGAAGCCACCCGACATCTAGCCCGCACACCACTGTACCTTCGATCAGACCCGTAGCATCCCAACATACCAGCCACCCCCCAGATCACGTGCTGCCTGCCAGCCGTCACTCTACCCACTGCCTCACGCCCCTCCCTCACTCTTACCTAAACGCGCCACGTGGACAGGCACCGCGGGCCGAAGCTGCAGGGCCGGATGCCATACATCATTGTGTCCTCTGTCAAGTCCATGCTCATCCCGCCCACTGTAAACCTCGGCTCAATGCCGTGATCAACCTTGATGACCGTGACAACACCCTTCCTCACCGCTCACCCAGACATTCCGTTGTATGCGAGACACCCACCTGGGCTGGAGTTTGATGCAGGGATCGATGAGACACTGACACCATACACGTCTCAAGCATGCAGCACCAGTATATGAGCTACAGCAGGAGGCTTGCTTGCGAGGCCTGGTCTGAGACCTCAGAGGGCACCAACCCTGCCCTGTGACCCTGCAGCTCGAGGGTGAGTTGGCAGGCACCCATCCCTGCACGGAGCCGGGAGTGGACCGCAGAATGGGCACCATCGGTCCAGGAGACTGATGATTGTGCGCCCCCGTCCCGAGGAAGTCTGCCTGAGCGTGGACAGCCACGAGCAGCCGCAACAGCCAAAGGACACGACACATTCATCACCTCCCCACACTCCCAACAGTGCTGCACATTCAGCACCCTCGCAGCGGGCACTGCAAGCTCTCAGCACCACAGCCAAAGCCATGTGCACACCCTGCTGGCCACGGCCATGGGATCTGCCCCGACAGCCTTTGGGAGCCCTCCGACCGCATCACCGACATACGCCCCGACTGAGAACAACAGATTCATGCCACCTGCCATACCATGTTTCAACATGAGCTAGGTACGTAGTGGGTGAATGTGACAAGTACTTACAGTAACGTGCATCCATTCTGTACGCATGCTTGATAATCGCTGTGATCCTCAATTCTGACGGCCGCCGAAACTTCGAGCTGCATTAGCCAGCAAAAGATGAAAAGCGCAGTATGCATCTTCATCCGCTGCACGAAGCACCCTGTCAAAGCACACACATAGCGGATAGTGACTCTGCGCAAGGATTGCCTCGGCCTTTGTCAGGTATCACATCTCATCATATTAAAGAGAGCGTGTGTTTATCCTTGGACCGACTCCGTCCTTTGGCACACCATGCATAGCCACAACAGTTCTGCTGCACTATGTCCCCAAGCCAGGCATCAAATGATTCAGCACACCCTTTGGGACACTTATCCATAATCTCTGGAGCTCGCTGATGAAGAATGGGACGCCCTACACCTAACTGAGCCACCCGAGCTCCTCCACATCCGCACCGCTAGCGCACTTTTGTTTTGTACCGGAGCCGGTACACCCATGCACCAGGAGCTCGCGAGCCATCTCTTTTCAACTCCAAGCCTATGCCCAGGACCACCGACCCCTATGCTACCCGCGAGCCTCGCCCGGCCACCTGAGCCCCTGCTCTGCCGACACACTGCTAGTGCGCCTCTTAAGCCAGCTCACCTCTGCCCCTCGAGCCATTTCTCCACCATCAAGCCCACACTCAGGACCACACCACCATCCTCTACCCGCCCTAGAGCCTGGTCTCAAGAGAGCTCGCCTCCTCACGACACGGCAGGAATCCCCAAGTGCTGTCCCAAGGGGCAGAGAATGATAAACTGGGTTGCCCTCATCGTCCGAACCTGCGCCCGCCACCCTCTACCCCCGGTGGCAACTCGATGTGATTGAAGCCCTGCGATTAAATAATGCGCTTCACACTTGCACTGAATGCCTTGCGAGGAAGCTACGAACTTGAGCAATGCACTCCACACTTACGCTGCAATTGCCATGCTGCACCGTCCCTACTTTGGGTTGAATCGATCCCCTCGGTTGCTTATTTTAGCACACACTTTGAGACACTCATCTAAAGTGTCTGCGCTTATCCTTGTTCCCACTCCCTCCTTTGTCACACCTTAGCCGTAGAAGACCGGCTGCACTACCTATCTATGTCCCCAAGCCAGGGACGATTCCGCACACACTTTGGGACACTTATTATCCGGAATCTCCGGAGCTCGCTAGTAAAAAGTGGGACCCCTAAGCCTTACTGAGCCACCCGAGCCCCTCCGCATCCATATGCACCAGTGGCGTTGTGTGGCGGTGTCCCTGGAGCCGGTACACGCACCCCTACACTCCGAGGTACGTAAGCTGTCTCTACACGCAAGAACACCCCTATACTCCCCGAGCCTCACTGGATGAGCGACAGCTGTTTGCCCCTCTCTAAGTGCGCTGCCCGCACATTGCTGTTGTGTCTATCTCTGAAGCCAGCTCACTCCCGCCCCTCGAGCCACCAGCGTCATCTCTCTCTTGTTCCTTGTTGAACTTGCCTAGCTTGAGTTCCTATTATCAGTGAGGGATGTTTCTGGTTGGACTTTTTAATCAGGGCGAGGGGATTCTTTTTGTAAAATTGTCATTTAAAGGAACTCCATGACACAACGAATCGCGTGCGAAAGTATGGCGTCTAGGCACACTGCAACATGGGAACGGTGCCCCTGAGTATACGTGCCAGAATATCACATTTCTGGCCTTAACCCTATCTCAGTTTGGGTTCCACTGATTTCAAAACGTCCACAAGTCAAAATTGGGTCGAAACATTTTTAAGCATTTTTGAAAAAGTCATCGCGTAAGGACACCAACGAAAGAAAATTGCCGTTCGACATCGCGTGACCGACCTATTCTCTATGCCCACTGATGACGCTTGCAAGCGTTGGCATATTGAGGGTCAAATCGTTACTTAAACCGTTATCAACTTGGGCAGCACTGGCAAAGCATCCAAATGGTAGATTGAAGTTCTTAGATTAAAGCCACATATTGTAATCCTCGGCTCTTTCCCTACAAGCTATATTGCATGAGATTCGGGCGAGAACATATGCATAGTGAGGCGTGTGGCCAGACTTGGCACGAACATATGTGCACCATCTCGGCAGGGAACAACGTGATTGACAAGAAAGCAAACAACCAAAAGCTTCAAAAATTACCGCATATGAAGTAAACCCCATTTCAAAGGCACTCCGAGAAGCTCAATAAGTATACAGCGGCACTGACATTATGATTCTAAAGCCATGAACTTCGAGAAGAATTTCGGTCGCGTGTCGAACCTTAGCAATAATACTTCGAAGATTCGGATTCTCTGGGAAGCTCGTTTGCGACCTGACGTGTGACACCGCTCCTTCTTGCCTTAACACTTCACCATCGAACCCACGGAACGGGAAGGCGAGCTATTACAGCTTTGTGAATGCACTGCCGGTCAGCGTGGTGCAGCTGCATGGCAACCCCTAGTCTCCCAACAAGTCTTCGTAAGGCAAACAAACCGACACGTCGAAGGTAAAGATTGAAAGACGCAGCCTGGCCCGCAACGTCCCGCCGAGGCTATGACCTCTTTGTAGGAGTCGATGACTCTAAGCTAAACAAACTAGAAAACGTGAGTCGCTTAGGCAGTCACACTATGATCTCACGCCCTTCAATGATTAGGTTGTGACAAAATGAAGCGGGAGGTAAACGAAGGCCTGGGACGCCATACATGCATACATACTTCACTCAAGACGGCGATACTGGGCAAATTCAAATATGGAGTGCATTTAGGAATTTGCACAGTGAAGGAAATAGCTAGGCTATTGAGAACAAACTAGGAGGAGCCCTTAAACGAATATGGGGGCTCCCAAGGCATGGGACACCAAACGTGTCCACCACGGAAGAAAAAGAGGAATACGGGCTCGGCATGCACTCAAACCCGGAGGCGATTTACGCACAAGAAATATATGCCGCAGGGCTAACCGAAGCCATATTTGTATGTACAAAGCGAAGAAAACAAAGGCACACGCTTAACGGAACGAAAAAGAGAGAACAACCTAAGGAAACCGACACAGAATGTCGCACCTCAATAAACTAAGGAAACCGACACAGAATGTCGCACCACAGCAGGTCAACAGGGGGACTCCTAGAATACCACTTCAGGAACAGGGGTATTTATGGGAAATACCCAAACTAAAACAGTAACACGGACACGAAACCATACTCGTAATAACAAACACACTACTGTACTGTACTGTAGGGATAGGAACGCCAGAGAAGCGACTCAGAGAAGAACTTCGGCCGACGGACGCTGTGGGCCGCCAGATCGATGGGGAGATCCCAACGATCTACTGGGAAGAGGTGCAGAGAGAAGAGCGAAGAAGACTCGAGAGAACAGCATCAAGCATCAGCCAAATTCAGCATGCTTCTTCGGGCGTGTCGTCGACACTCACACTCGACACTCGACTGTCGATGTCGACTGTCGACTGTCGATGTCGTGTGACACTCTCCCAACGGGTCGCAAGCCAGAGGAGAGCCATGAGTCATCGGATGAGGCCGTCATTTCACGACCTTTTTCTTCATACCGAAAGCATTTTCGCTGTCTGGAAGCACTTTACTGCTGTATATCATCTTGATTTTTCAACTGCAGCGTGCGAGACTACCAAACATGATTCTTCCTTGCACCTATTATACACTCGAACTTTTACAATATTGTGAGTTCTTATATGTTCGGGCCCGAAGTGCTTTCTTCAAAAGCGGTCCACACCTTCGCGCGCGCGTTCAACGAGATTTCATCCTTTGCTCCCAACTAGCATAATCAATGGAACAAGGCAAATGAGGACTCAAATTGTAGCCTTTTCGTCCGTCGAAGATTCTCGCGTTCGTCGCTAAGGTAACCAGAGTTCTTTTATATCTTCAGGCGCATCTTCTAGCCGTTCCGTGTGCTTGCAAAGTGTGTTTGGCTGATTCCATAAGGTCGTTTCCGACTCCATACTTCACGGATTCGGGCCAAATCTCCGGCAAACGAAAGTTATCCCTCTCAGCTTTCATATGTTGAATAGGATGGACCCATGAAACGTCATGAGCTCTCGTAGTTCACCGCGGCTGAGCGGGGTTTTGGGCTGGGTGGCTCATTCCATAGGGTCACAAGATTGCACGTTTTCGACTCCATACTTAACGGAATCGGGCCAAATCTCCGGCAAGCGAAAGGTACCTCTCTTAGCTTTCATATGTTGAATAGTATGAACCCATGAAACCGCGCCATGAGCTCTCGTAGTTCACCGCGGCTGAGCAGGGTTGCTGGAGTTGACATTCAGTCCGAGCTCAGTCATCAGAGTTGTCATCACCGACCCGTCATGACCGCTGTCATCACCGACCCGACCTGACCGCTGTCATCACCGACCCGACCTGACCGCTGTCATCACCGATACGGCTCGACACCTCTGACTACCTCACTGACCTGATTGTCACCTCCTCTGATCGAGTTCGGTTGTCACATGAGACAGAGCACACACTAGCTCATTTCGCATCACACTCAGCATACTAGAACTATATATTATATCTTCTGTATGTTGAGAGAGATTCTGAGTGCGAAACCCTGAGCGTTGCAGTGCTTCCTGTTTGACCTGTCTGACTGACTAGGTCTTCTCGCAGGTTTGGCCCCACCACCGGCCTAAGGCTAGGAGCCGATTATGGTCGGCTAAACGCTTAGGGAAGCGCCAAGAGGGCGCGCCATCAAGGGATCATGGAAGTAAAGTAGGCAAGTAGTGGTGAGTGAGAGGAATCGTACGTTCCGTTTCAGCGTTTAAATTAGTTAGGAAAATCCTGGGACGGCCTGATCAACCGTAGGGACCCTGACAATCTCGCGCGAGTACTTTTAAAATCGCGGGACTGAACGTAGAGCTCCTCCACGCCATCACCACTGACTGCTAACTGTGTTGTTTTGCATCACAGGCTTTCTTCCCCCTTCCCTTTTTGGCACCCTCTTGGTGCTCCTGTTGTGAAATTTGATTGCTTGCTTGCTTATTATCCTGCTAGGGATCGCTAGTGTTGTCTTGCTTGTAGTTCTTTCTTTTAGATTTCGAGATGTCTTCTACTCCGTTCGCTACACCGCCAGTTCTGCCGCGACGCTTGCTGACACACCCCCCAGGGGCGAGAAAACGGCAACTTAAATTTGGAGCTCTGAACGGCACACCAACTCCAGCGGATGCTCCGGACACGTCAGATTTATCAGTGTGCAACAACCTCGCATGGGAGTTGTTGCGCAAACCCGCGGAGTTTGATGCTCTACTCAGCGTCATCAAAGGGAAGTGCGTCGAGCCTGGAGAGTCTGCGAAGACCTGGAAGTTCACTAGCAGCGAGAAGAATTCTCGTTTGCTTTTGGACATCCTGGTCGAGCAACTCGATTCCAGACTCACGCTCGTTCACCCTAAGATGGCGTTGATGTTCGATTTGCAAAACCACGGTTTGGAGGTTCCGAAAAAGGCGAACCTCCTGCTGTTGGAATTGCTCCAGTCACTTTGCGCAGGAGACGCCTTGCGTGTCCTGCGCAAGGCTGACCGACTCTTCCCAGGGGATGGGAAGATCGCGCTTGTTCATCTCGTGAGGCACGTTGTGCCTGATCACGAGGAGTTCAGCGCTGCGGACTTCCTATTCGCTGGTGACAGAGTTGACTTGAGAGCTGGCCAGGACCCAGCGGACTACATCGACGTGTTCCAGACTTCTCTGGACACCGTTGAGTCTGACTTGGGTCCTGGGTGCACCGTGACCATCTCCGTCCGAGAAGGCACGGATTGCATTGTTTCTCCGTAGGATCTGTCCCGTCTTTTATAAGGCGGTGCATGATGCCTACACAGAGGAGAAGCTCGACGCTGACTCCTCGCTTTCCTTGCTGACCTGCTTCCGTGAGACACGGGCAGTGCACAGGAACGCGGGGACGAAACTCAAGTCTCCACTAACAGCCGCTTTCTACAATGATGCAGGTTCGCATCACGGCGGAAGCCGTGGTGCACATGGCCGCAGGGGAGTCTCTGACCGCACCCCTTCCCGTCAGTACATTCCGCCTCGTCGCACTAACCCTTTTAAGGGATTTGGCTCTGGTTACCGTGTAGGAGTCTTTCCCCGTAAGGGTGGTAAGACGGGCGGTAAGGGGAAGCAGAAATCCGGCAAAGGCAAGGGCAAGGGCAAGTCTCGTGTCGTCTTTGATCGGCAGACCCAGCAGTTCCGAGGGGAATGCTGGACCTGTGGGTCAAAGGGACACAGGGCTGCCGACTGCCCGAAGCTGATGTCGGCTCATGCTTTCCACCTCGACCCGAAGCTGCTTGCGGAGCATGCTCGGACGGAGATCCTAGCCGCCCAGTTTCAGACTGCCTACGAGGAGTCTGAACAGGCACTAGAGTCTTTTTGTCTGCTGCACGGCACCCCAGCAGTTGTCGGGTACCAGGAGGACTCGTGCTCTGACAGTGAGAGTGAGGAGAGTTCTCACTCCGCTAGTCAGGAGCACGGGAACTCCGATGAGTCTGACGACGATGGGGACTGGGACGGCCTCTCCGAGGCTCAACAACAGGAGTGGGACCGTCTCCAGGAACATGCGGAGGCCAAATTCCAAAAGTTCTGTGCCCAGTCCGAGAAGGTCTCGCTGTCACTCGGAAGAGTGCACTTCGGGATGTTCCGGACCGGCACAGAACAGAAGGCTTGTGACCCCTTTCCCACTCCCCCCTACTTGCTGCCTGACATCCCTGTTTCTGCACCTGTCTCTGCACAGCATGATGCACCTCTCGAGGTGTCACAGCACTCACCACAGTCCACGGCTGCGGTGGTGTTCGCCTGTTGCAGAGAGTACCATTCCGGTCAGACACAGCAGACACCGCACGGGTCAGCTCTTGTGGATTATGCTCCACAGGACCGAGCAGACTCGTCGGTGGTGTCTGCTAGACTGTTTGCAGCACAGTGTGAGTCACTATCCTCACCCGTCCACCACACGCACACCGTCCCTGCACTCACAGAGACTTGTTCTCTGTTTGCAGGAATGACGGTGGTGCAGGGTGACAGTGAGGACAGTGACATGTACACAGCACCGGCACCCATCGAGCACTCTTCCCCACACCACACTCACAGTGCATCTTTGTTGAGGGAGGGGTCACGGAGCAGTGCGGTGCCCCCGCCTGCTTCCCCCCTGTCTGCTCCAGGGAAATCCCTGGAGCAGTTTCACTGGGAGCGGGTGTGGGAGGAGGACTACAGGTCCCCTACCGTTTGCCACGGTAACCTTTTGCCATCAAAGAGTTCACTAGGAGCTAGGGGTGTAGCCCCTCTGGTGACGCCCTCGCCACCTGGCCCCCCTGACTTGTTGCTGTCTGATGCAGGCTCTGCCGTGTCAGTGTCCCCACCAGCCAGTGAGCACCGGGTGCACACTGGGGGCACTGACACGGCCCCAAACTTTAACTCAATCAATCTTGGAGATCGCCCTACAGAAGGGAGTCTCTTCCCCTCTTTCCTTCAGCAGTGTCCTCCTGTCCCCGCTCCGGTCCATGAGTCGCTTGACCTGACTGGTGACACGCACATGTGTGACACACAGGCACCACCTCCACCGCCACGGCGTGTCGGTAGAGGTGGTGTCTCTATTTTCCGGTGTGCATTCATGTCCTTTGCCCTGTTCACTTGCTTCCTGGCAAGTGCTTCGGCGGAGGCCCTCTCAGCCGCAGCACCTGTTCAGGGAGTGTGGTACGGATTGACATTGTGTCAACCGGGGGGGGAGATGGGAGGTGGGAAAAGCAGTACTGCAGTCAGTCAATACAGTCAATCAGTCCAGTCAGTCCAGTCAGTTTGGTCTGGGGATGGTGGTTTATCAGATGGTGGCTTACCTGATGGTGGCATTGGTATCACTCCTGATTGGTCTGCCACCCGGCAGTGTTCCTCTGGTGATGGTTCTGGGTATTCCTCTGGTGATGGTTCTGGGTATTCCTCTGGTGATGGTTCTGGATATTCCTCTGGTTCCGACTGGTATTGGCAGTATGACTCTGGTCAGCACCGCCACTATGGTTCTCCTCGTGGCTCCGACGGTTCTCCACCAGACAGCTCAGCCCAGATCTGTCTCCTTCAGGCGCTTGAGAAGCGGCGCCAGAGGTACAGAGCAGTATCAGCTCTGCTCCTGACAGCCTTCCTTGGCATAGTCTTGACATGTCTCTACCAGAGTGTCTATGAGGAGTTCCTCGTCGAGGCTCACTTTGAGGCTGGTCACCACCTGTCACCGATCTCCGCTGTCTGCAGCCCTGTGACTCAGACCCCGCTCTACGGCACCATGCAGTATGTTGGCGACACAGCCCTGGAGATGTGTACCTGGTTTGGACTATTCTGTGCACCCCCTTCAGTCATCTTCTCCCAGGACCCCATGATACATCTTTACTCTATCACCGGCTCTGACACTGATGGCATTGTCTGTGACTCCGGTGCAACCGGCAATATCACCGGGTCCAGACACAGGATCACTGACCTTGATACCAGCAGGACCATATCCTTCAGTACAGTCATGACTGGACCCGCTTCACGGACTGACGGCACCGGCACACTGAGACTGATCGGCAGAGACATACTGACTGGTGACATTGATGAGTATAGCATTCCTGGCTGCCATTTCAACCACGGCGCCAAAACCCTCCTGTCAACTCGAGTTATGCTCCGGGAGGGTTTCTCATCACCTGACTTCATCAGTATGACATATACCCATCTTGACTCTGGCCGGATATACTCTATCATTGATGATGGCACAGACTATCTTTGGGCAGAGCCAGAGTCAGCAGATGTCAGCTTTCAGGCCTTTCAAGGCAATAAGAAGAGGCACAGATCAGGGGACCCATCCGACTGGATGTGGTCCAACAGTCAGTACAGTACCTGGGCTACTACTCATGGTTCTCCTACGGCTACGGCCAAGCTGGGGGAACCAGCCTTTGATGTCTCTATGTTCGGCGACTCTCTCCCAGTCGGGGAGGGCAACAATCATCCAGCTCTTCAGCACTATCACAGTCAGAACAGTATATTCTCCGTCCAGTTGACTGGTTATTACTTTTATGCTAATCCGCCATTCACTATATCTATTCTGGACCGCCTTTTCACTAAAGGCAATGCTGACTTTCCTCTGGACCCTCATAATACTGTATATTTCTGGATAGTTCCCTATATGCCATCTCACAGGATCTGGCATAAGACCTGTACTATGGAGGTATTACACATCTGGCCTACTGGTACTACGGGGTTATTCAGCTACCTTGAGCGACACACCTACACCTCCACACACCCCCTCACCCCAGCTGGTTCTGACGGTGGACCTGGTCGGGTCTTCATCGATGGCACACCCTTTCCCATCTGCATCCTCTACCGAGACCGCCACACCCCGATCAGGGTCAGTCCTCCCCTTGAGCTGCATGATGCTCTCGGGCATGCCTCGATGACCCGTATCCTCCGTCTCTATGACATGCCAGGGGTAGACTTGGGCAGACCACAGTGTTCCAGAGCAGCTCTTGCTTCACTTACCACCTGCTCTCAGTGGTGTGCAGTCTGTGCTACGACGGGCCTCAAACAAAAATCAGCCCCGAGCAGAGACCGCCTCCGTACCAGTCAGCAGCAGCCAGCCCGGAAATGGGCCTCAGACATGACAGGCCCCATCTCACCCAGTGGCTACAATGGGCACAGATACCGTATCCACTTCATTGACATCTCCACCAGATACCTATTTGTGTTCACTGTTGCCTCTAAGGCAGACTACTATGTGTGTCTCCTGAGATTCATTGCCTATACCAGATCCCTCTCCTACGGCATTGATGAGCTATTCCTGTCCACCTCTACAGTCTCAGACACTGAGATGGTGCTGAGGACTGATTGTGCACCTGAGATGGCAGATGCCAAATGCCGGGCAGCTTACCAGCAGCATGGCATTGTCCACCAGACCTCTTCTCCCACAGTCCATACGGACAATCCTTATGCGGAGAATGTCACTGGCATCCTGTCCCGTATGATCCGATCCATCCTCACAGCTTCTGGACTTGACCTCAGCTACTGGCCGCTTGCGGCTAAGCATGGTGCCTTGTTGTGGTCCATTACACCACACAAGGAAGTGGTGACTACCCCTATCCACACTATGACAGGTCATCACTTTCAGTACCGTCGCCTCCGTGCATTTGGTGCACACTGCTATGTGGTTATGGACAGTCAGCAGAGGAACAGCAGACAGCCAGGCATCTCATCAAAACTTCAGAACAGATCATGGGCAGGCCGCATGGTTGGTATCTCTATGGGCTCTAATGCCTACAAGATCCTAGACACCTCCGACGGCACAGTACATCTTGTGGGTAAGCCACACTGGATACCTACCTATGAGCACCTGGGCAGATCCATGTCAGCATTCCCAGACACTATGGCAGCTGACAGAGAGGCTGATGCTACCTTTATCAGGCCATCTCCCTTCTCAGAGACACTCGACTGTACCTATGCCCAGATCATTGAGATCAGCTCATACTACTGCACTTCCGACCGACAGTCTTACGGCTGTGTGCTTCTCTCTGTTCCGTCGAGGGACAATACCTGGACTGACGTGGTTCATTATGTCAAGTCCACACCCGACGGTACACACTACAGACACCTGCTGGTGTATGTCGCACACTATAGGAAGACCGTCTCGGTCAATGAGCACTATCCGATCTGGACAGCCGTCAGAGCCCGAGAGAGCCGCAGACATCCTTCATATGGCGCTATCATCATCTCTACCGACAGAGGCAGCAGCACACCTTATGGTGTAATATTTGAGCCTACTCCAGAGTCTACCTATGGTTGGCATATGGACCTTCCTGCTACCCTCGTCAGCTTTCCGTCCACTCATGCCGCCGCCTTCCTTCCCTTCTCCGATGATCCCAGCAGAGATGTTCGCCCCGAGTACATTCCGCAGCAGTACACCTCAGCTGACAGCTTCATCAGATCAGGACCCAGAGACTTGGTGGTGCACATGTTCAATATTTCTGCACCCCAGCTCAAACCAGTCCACGGTGTCAAGCAGGCACTTTCCACCCCAGAAGCAGTTCAGTGGCAGGAGGCTATGGATGCCGAAGTGGCTGGTCTGGCCGCCGACAATAAAATGGTCCCGGGACACCTTCCCTCGGGTACCAAAGGCCTGACCACTCTCTTTGTGTTCTCCAGACCCTTCAAACCAGACCCCTCAGCACCATCCGGCACACGGCAGATCTTCAAAACCAGACTGTGTGCCAATGGTAAGCAGACATACGGCTACCTTCCGTGGGAGACCACCTGTACCACACCTCAGCTTTATGCCTTCAGACTGGCCTTCATCTTCGGCAGCATCTTCAGTCTGAAGATGAGTCACTTCGATGTCTCCCAGGCCTTTATGAATGCTAAGCTGGATGTTCCAGTATGGGTATCATTTCCGGCTGGTTACACCTATCAGGGGTTCGGTGGTGCTTTACTGCACTATGCACTGTATGGCCTTAAGGTGGCTGGTGCTTCCTGGCAGAGACTGGTTAAGGTATTCATGCTCAGCTTTATGTTCGGCGAGGTGACATTCAGGCAGTCCTCTCATGATGACTGCATATATTTCATCTACACTGATTTGGTTAAGGCCATGTGTGTTGTCTATGTGGATGACTTCATTCTGGTCGCCAGTACAGAGCTTGAGGATGCCTTCTGGGCAGCTTTCAGAGCCAGGTTTCTGGCTAAGCATCTCGGAGAGGTCACATCGGTTCTCCAGATGCGGGTCAGGCAGGATCAGGCTGGTATCTACCTTTGCCAGTCCAGACAGATCAAGGACTTAATGGCCAACAACAACATCACAGCTCATTCCTTCAGAACACCTATGGACCCGAAGCTCATCATCAAGAAACCAGCAGATCCAGACTTATCCCTTGTCCCCAGTTACAGATCCATCCTCGGCTCACTGCTATGGCTGGCCCGTGGCTCACGACCTGACTGCTACTATCCCGTAATCTATCTGGCTCAGTTTGTATCATGCCCTTCTGAGGAGTCTATGAAGGCTCTGATCAGAATTGCGCAGTACATGGACAGCACGGCTCATTACTCTCTGGCATTTTACTACCCCGAGACTCCGGTCAAGGTCATCACCATGTTCTGTTATTCAGATGCTGACCTGGCTAGGGACTTAGAGAATGATGCCCGGTCTTATTCTGGCTCCGTGATATTCCTGGCTGGTATGATACTGCAGTGGCATTCAGGGAGGCAGACCATCACTGAGGTCTCCTCCACAGGGTCAGAGTATGTTGCAGCCAGCACAGCAGCACAGCGGTTGGTGTCATTGATGTTCATGCTCACCGAGATATTTGGTTCTATCACTCACCGTATTGATTCTCAGCAGCCCCTTGATTCCGATCTTGACCATGCCATACAGTACCTTGACAGAGCAGCCACAGATATCCACTTTGACATGCCCTCCCTTCAGACTACCTCAGTGCTCAGGCGTCTGCTTGACAAACAAAACAAGCCAGCAGACGGTCTGACCTCAGTCCGCCCAAACTCTCCTACAATTCCTGATGAACTCAGTACAGATGAAATCACACCCCTCAAGTTCCAGAACAACAGAAACAGAGAATATATCAGCTCAGCTCAGCCCCGCCTGGAGTTACCTATTCCTCTACTGCTGGATAATGATGCATGCAGATCTATTGTCGAGCATCACCTCCTCTCCGAGAAGGTGAAGCATGTGATTATCAGATATCATGTCCTCCGAGACTTTGTCAGATTGAACTGGATTCGGTGTGCCAGAGTCCCATCACCTCGGAACCTGGCAGACCCTTACACCAAGCCAGTTCCTCCAGTCAAGGACATGCAGCCATACTTCATTCAGATGTTCCAGCAATATATGGCCATGGGTAAGGCTCAGGCTGCAGTTATTCAGAAATGATTTACTGGTATTCAGAAAGCAGCAGCATGATCTGACTGTGAGTACCTTGATTTCCTGTTTTCCTGTTTTGGGTTGTTTGTGTAGCTGACTGTGCTTTGCAGGTACTGGCCTATATTCAAAATTACTTATGGCTGGTTACTTTATGTTAGCTACTGTTTTCCTTAGAAATGAATCACTGTATTAGATAGAAAATGATGTGCACTCATTGATAGATTGTGTATATGGACATTGTATTCCGAGCTCACTCTATGGTATTTGCTACACTGCATTAGTCATATATCCTTACAGTGTCTGTTCCGACCGTGAGCGCCACCGCTGCTGTCAGTCATGTTCTCTCTCTTCATTCTCCCTCTGCAGTAAGTCTTTCCGGTGACGGGCGGATCTGGACCTGCTTCGGCACTCCTTATCCTAACCCTGACGAAGCACCCCGGATAGCTTGCAGCCACGGTGTGTGGACCTCCAGAGACATGACATATCACTATCCCCCGACAGCAGGGTGGCACCAGGAACAGATTACTGCCCGTGTCAGGACGTTGGGTCTACGGACCAGCTTTTCGGGGTTTTCAGCCCTGACACGGTGTGACTGCAGTTCCACCATTTCCATCATCTTTCTGGATTTTGGTTCTGGCACTGGATTAGTGGCATGTATCTTGGTTTGATTGGTTATTGGTCTGACCACCTCACTCGAGGTGGTGTGCTGGAGTTGACATTCAGTCCGAGCTCAGTCATCAGAGTTGTCATCACCGACCCGTCGTGACCGCTGTCATCACCGACCGACCTGACCGCTGTCATCACCGATACGGCTCGACACCTCTGACTACCTCGCTGACCTGATTGTCACCTCCTCTGATCGAGTTCGGTTGTCACATGAGACAGAGCACACACTAGCTCATTTCGCATCACACTCAGCATACTAGAACTATATATTATATTCTGTATGTTGAGAGAGAGATTCTGAGTGCGAAACCCTGAGCGTTGCAGTGCTTCCTGTTTGACCTGTCTTGACTGACTGGGTCTTCTCGCAAATGGTATGACTGTACATGTCATAGTCGACCGTACTGACGACTGTCATAAATGTATGACGCGACTCGACCTGTACAGTCATGATCGACCATACTGTCGACTGTCATAATAATATATGACACGACCGACTGTCATAATAATATATGACATGACATGACATGACATGGATGACAGGTATGACACGTATGACATGTATGACACATATGTCATCGGTCATAACCCTGACAGATCTCCCCTCTTAAGAGAGTTGTGTCCTCACAACGGGCATACCTTTGTATATGTCTTTAATGTCTTTGTTGTTGTCGCTTCTTGCTGGTACCAGTCTTCTTACACCGATTTGAGGCGTCCCTCATGGTGTTTTTAGGTTATTGGGGGGAACTGAGTCCACTATAGTCCCTCACCTTAGGCATTTAGCCATACAGTCCTTAGGATGTAGCCCACCTTTCCGGAAATCGTATCGTTGAGTGACGTTCCAAGGTTCAATGAAGAGCGTTTTCGCGATACAATCCTACGCTGGATTACTGATTGATCCACACGTTATCATGTATGTGCTAGACGATTCAAAGCATCCGAAGTCTACGTTACGGATTATTTGCGCTAGCCGTCGTCGCCTTTGCGCGATCGATGATCCCACGATTATAACGAATTATATTCGAACGATTCTCGGCCTGATATAGTGCACCCAACTCTTCCTCCCCTCCTTAAGCTACTTTGGAGGATCCTAGGCGGTGATGGGGAGCCCGATTTCGATAATAAACGAACAAAGGGGCTTGTTTTAATGCAAACGGAGCGGCCCTGCTTAACGGAATTGGACTTATAATCCTTTACCGGTCTGCTCAACTCCTCAATATTTTTGTCCAGTACGCACGCTTTGACGAACATCTATCGCGATGAGTGAGAATGGATTCGCCACGTACTAATGTGAAATTTATTTAGTTATGTTTGTCAAGCACAACTTAGGATCACAACTCCGTCTACCTCAGTCGATGTCTCCGGTAGCTTCGGATGACTGGCCAAGAATCCGATGACAAACCACGGTTTTGGCAAAGGTAGCATTTAGCAGTTTTTTCACAGATATTGGTACCCGCATATGCGTATCTGTGTAAGGGTATGATTTATACAAGGCTCACTACACCTTAGCAAGGAAGAATACCACTCTTATGGGTTCGCTTGGAAGCGATATGATATATGATATAAAGCGAGGCTATTATGGAACGTTAATAGCTCACGCAGCGTATGTGTGGATATGAGTGCAGTGCTTCTTCAGAAGTGACTGCTGTAGCCCAACGCTACCTCATTTTACGCAATGCCCCGCATCTCATAGATGCCACCACAATTGGGTTGTGAACCCAAGGCATTGGTTGAACAATCAGTATCTGAACGAATAAGCCATATGATACTCGCATGCTTGTTCAGAACATGCTAGAAGCGAAGATGAGTTTTCTCCGAACACTTTCAGTTCTTCAAGACTTCATCTTGCTTTGTCATCTCGATGCCACAACCTGGCCTCTCGATGACAGGTGTCACTCAAGGTGAGTGAATGACAAATGGTATGACTGTACATGTCATAGTCGACCGTACTGACGACTGTCATAAATGTATGACGCGACTCGACCTGTACAGTCATGATCGACCATACTGTCGACTGTCATAATAATATATGACACGACCGACTGTCATAATAATATATGACATGACATGACATGACATGACATGGATGACAGGTATGACACGTATGACATGTATGACACATATGTCATCGGTCATAACCCTGACACAAAAGGTTCGAGCTCGCATGGAGCAACTAACGGAGCAATTCAAGAGAGCCTGTAACTGGTTCGACGAGCAAATCTCCACCGGTAAGCAAGCTGTCCTTGATGAGCTGGAAGCTGACGACATGATTATCGACCTCGCGGCCCTCTTCGCTGTTCGACATCATCAGAGACTTGTTTCTGATTCTAAATATTTTCACGCCAAGACCAACGAAGCTGTGGGATGGTTTCGAAGTGTGCAACGCGAGTTCCAGAGGGAAGAAGAAAGGTTGATGGCAGCGAAGGCGGAGATGGCCAAGAAGAAGAAGAAAACTGAAACCTCCTTCTGTGAAACAAGCGGCGATCAGGTATGCTCGCTACTCTCTTTTGCTTTTACAAGGTGTGCACCACATCCTGGCGACTTTTCAATAACGTTGAAGGTCTGTCGGTCACTTCGCGGTGGTCCAGGCTATGAAAAGCGTGGAGTATGAGATCCTCGAGGGGGTCACCAACCCACACCAACGTGCTTGGAAGGGTGGTGTGCGGCTTACTTTCATCGCTGGAGGCACTGGGTCCAAGAGTGCGTATTGGAAGTTCAAAGACGCGGTTGGTGGAACTGGATATCTGAAACCGGCGCAAGTCGAGGAGGTCAAGGACGATGTTGATCCGCCCGCTGCAACTTCAGATGATGAGAGTGAACCACCTGAAGTATCTTCCCCTGGGTCACCGATCAATCTCAGTTCTGGGAAGAACTCTCCTGGATCTTACGATGGGAACGCCGCTGGTGTAGAAGAGGCAGAAGAGGCACCCGCGACCATCGCGAGCGAGGTATCCGCAGAGGGAGAACCTGGTATGTATTTTATATATGCATTCATTTTCCCTTGCCCTATAAATTAGGCTTAAAAACTCGGAGTACGCGCACTAGCTGAAACATAAAAAAACCGGAGCACTATCTTCAGCTTCTAGTGTACCCAATGGGAGGTGCAGTAGCTACGTAAAAAAACTAAAAAACCCCGGCGCGCATGTAGATGCATGTAGAGCCCCCTTTGACAAGTGCAGTAGATAAGTAGCTGAAACCTAAAAAAGCCGGAGCACTATCTTCAGCTTCAGCTTCAGCTTCAGCTGAAAGCAAAAAAACTCGGAGTGCGTGTAGGTGTGAGTAGGGCACCCTGTTGGAGGTGCAGTAGGTGAAAGCTAAAACACTCGGAGTGCGTGTAGGTGTGAGTAGGGCACCCCGTTGGAGGTGCAAAGAGTCAAAAGCAAAATACTCGTAGTGCGTAGGTGTGAGTAGGGCACCCGTTTGGAGGTGCAAAGAATGAAGCAAAAAACTGGAGTGCGTGTAGGTGTGAGTAGGGCACCGTTGGAGGTGACGAGCAAAAACTGGAGTGTGTAGGAGTAGGGCACCGTTGGAGGTGCACTAAAGCTAAAAACTCGGGAGTGTGTAGGTGTGAGTAGGGCACCTGGTTGGAGGTGCACTCAAAGCTAAAAACCGAGTGCGTGTAGGTGTGAGTAGGGCACCCGTTGAGGCAAGAGGCCGAAAGCAAAAACTCGGAGTGCGTGTAGGTGAGTAGGGCACCGTTGGAGGTGCGTAGTCAAAGCAAAAACACTCGGAGTGCAGTGTAGGTGTGAGTAGGGCACCTGCTGGAGGTGAGGTGAAAGCTAAAACTCGGGAGTGCGTGTAGGGTGGTGAGTAAATCTCGTTGAGGTGCGTAGGCCGAAAGCAAAACTCGGAGGTGTGTAGAGGGTAGGGCACCCTGTTGGAGGTGCAGTAGGTGAAAGCTAAAATTCTCGGAGTGCGTGTAGGTGTGAATAGGGCACCCTGTTGGAGGTGCAGTAGCTGAAAGCAAAAAAACTCGGAGTGCGTGTAAGATTGCGCAGGCACTGCTGCGCCATTGGACACGATCGATGCTGTTGGGAACGAGACTGGTGATCTGTTATGACAATTACGGCAGCAGGGTGGTACTCATGATGTAGATAGGGATACTTTGGCGTGTGATATTCAAGCCCCATTAGTGAACAGGAATTCAAATTTAATACATGATGGTCTTGCGTATACTGTTTCGCCTGGATTATCAGTGAGTGTTTTCCCACCTAGTTGGGAGGAAGCTCAACTCACGTTGCACCGTTGCGTGGAGTACGCTGGTTACACACAGAGCTCGATTTACCACGGCAAGACACATTCCGTCTTAGCTGGCCTCTTAGCTGTGATGCAAGCCATCGATAATTCACCTAGTGGTTTTCTTGAGCTGCATTTGGCGCGTCTTCAACCAGGCTCGGGGAAAACAGGACTCTGACATTAACTTTAAGCAGCGAGCATTGAAGCACTTGTTGTCACTTCCAATTCTGATCGTCAATTACCACATTCCAGGCGCATCAGATGAGATGGATGTGACCAAGATCTGCAGGCGGCCTGCGGATGTTTCGGGTATTCTGATGATTCATTCATTGATGTACGAGAGTATGTTGGTGGATGCCTACCGACGAGATGAGCGGTTGCGGTCATTGCCATTTGAGGAGTTGAACGCATTTGCGGGAACGACTCAAGCGCGCCGCGTACTTTTGGCTGGACTAGCACATGTGGTAGGGGAAGCTAAGTTGAGTGTCGCCACTGGAAGGGACCGTAAAACCATCCGCCGTGCGCAACAGGCGGTTGCTGATGCAGCTGATGAGATTCCTGAAATGCTGGATCAGATCACTAAGCTATTGGAGTCGAAATGTGATAAGGCTCGGAAGAAACTGGCAGAGTTGATGGTTTCTCTAGAGTCTTGTTTATCCCAGCGGTCCACATTGGGTTCAGAATCCACCGAGGACAAGCAGTCCCCACAGGAAAAAATGTACAAGCATATGATTTTGTGCAAGGAGAGGGAGATATTTTGTGCCACACCTGGGTCGAAGGAGTATCGCCAGCTTGCGAAACGGATGTTTGACACGTTGGTTCAGCAATCTGATAAGCTGAAACATGCTGTTCGGGGACACATGCCCCCAATTCACATCACCTACCCGAATTTCAAAGTAGCTGCCGAGTCTATTGCAAACGAGTTGAACGCACGAGCTGATCCGTCTCGTGCGAGCATCACCATGCACATCGAGAAAAGCACATGGGGCAAGATCTCTGCTTTGATGAATGACCCTACTGTGATGGAGGAATTTGGAGGAGTGATCCCAGTTTCAAAACAGACACTGAAGCGCCACAAGATCACTGCAGAGGACCGCCGACAGGATCGAGAGCAGGACCCAGGGGTGTTGAACCTGTGTTCACGAAAGGTGGGGAAAATACTTTTGCCCACGGAGATTGAGCAGCCTAATGGATATGCTCAGAACAAAGCGGCAAAGGATCTGACGACATGGGCGATCGATAATTTACTGCTGGTAGTGTGGGATGGCAGAGATGACCATTCGAATCTAGCATTGGACGTCGTGTACAATCTTGGGCGTCTTGTCCAGCAGACGTGTGACAGGAAGGGAGATGGCTGGAGGTACGCATCCAATCTGGATAGTGTTCCGAAAGCAGATGGCCATGACTACAACCAGGGCCCTGGGCAGAAGCTGGTGATATCGACCCACCAGTTACATCATTTGGGTACACACACACCTCCCTTCAGCGATTACCCAGATTCCTTGAGCTACGCTCCGACGGTTAGGTCGCATGTGGCTAAGGATGGGAAACTGGTGGTTTTCGTCAAATCATTAAAGTTCCAGCGATCAACGGCGTTCCAACATGCTCGGGAAGAAATATACATGTACGAGACTTTTCCTGAGTTGTTTTGCATTCAAGGAACGCAGATCCGCAAGCCCGTGCTAGTATTGACGGTCGACAGCGGGCAAGACGAGTGTGTAAGATTTTACGGACAGGTGAGAATGCCTTATGCAATTTTTTGTTATGTTGCCACTACCTTGTCAGCTAAAAAAACTCGGAGTGCGTGTAGGTGCGAGTAGGGCACCCTGTTGGAGGTGCAGTACCTGAAAGGTAAATTTGCATGATGCCCATGAACAGTTTTTGTGCATGGTGTCGCAGGTGATGTCTGGGGCGTACGTATTCTTGCGCTTGGGGATACAGCAAATGATTTTGTTCACTCGCGCTGCTGGGTTTACTCCATTGTGGGGAGTCGAGGTGGGACAAGGTTGGATCACCCGGATCCTGGCAGGGACCAAATTCACCAGCAGTCATTATGGGAAAGTGGCCCGTGATCAAGTGGGGGACCCACGCACGCCTGATGATGCATTATTGGAGCGCGCCAATCACGAGTATGCTGTGCAGCAATGCACAAGCTTATTGGATGGTGAGCGGGGTGCCCGTGCGTGGGGACATCCGATTGTTTCTATTGAGTCGCCTGAGCCTGAGGAGATGCCACCGAGTTGCCGCGTTCCAGAGGTTGAGATTAATAATTATCGCAGCAGTGGGTCAGGAGGTTGCAGTTGTCAGGGCCGATGTGACAATGGGAGGTGCAGGAGTTGCTTTGCTAAGGGACTGCCTTGCACATACCGATGTGCGTGCAAAGGTTTGTGCGTTAATCCCAAGCCGTTGCCGCCATTGCAAGGTCGGTCAGTAGAGGAGATACGTACCCTTCCAATTTCAACTTTGGTGGAATCATTAACTCCTGCAGATCTGGAGATGTTCACCGCTAAGCATGCAGTAATATCACATTATACCTTGCAGTACAAGCTGTGTGAGGATGTAACTTGTTGGTATTGTCCTCGACATCGGTCACACTTGGCTCAAAATGGTTCTCCAGTCTTGCGAGATTTAGATTGGTACCCGGCTTACTCTGTTGCTGATGGCGAAGGTGGTTGGTTACCGCTGTCTAAGAGAGCAGCTGATCTGAAGGCGGCTCGGCATGGCCATCCCGCGGAGCGTGCAGCGCTCATGTCAGCCTATGTATATGGCAGATATTTGCCGGGGAATGTCATCAAGGAGGCTTGGGGGAAGCGCCCAAAATTAACTAACCTGCAGGCGAGCCGATTAGCTTCTGCTACCAACCTGAAAGTAGAGAGCATCGAAGCCTTGTATTTGCAGATGAATACAGCGGCCTCAGCGAACAAGGTTGCAGCGGCGCAGCGGCGAACAGTGGCGACCCAGTATAGAATGCCTGATTTGAATGAGCCCCTGTTTAAAGACGACGATGAGATATAAATGATGCATGATCACCTGAACTAGCATTATGAATCTCTTTCTACATAGATATGATTGTAAATAAATGAACTTCCTAAGGTGTACATTATCATGGATCTCTTTAATAAGTACTGTCCTCGTGATTTAAGTTGTACCTATTGTAAAGTGCAGTTGAGTTCCTAGGATGGTGCTCAATATCGGAAATAAGAGTATCGAATTCATCAAATATCGTTTTGAGCACACCGATATATCGATAAATCAGTATCAACACACAAGATGCCGCTACGTGGCCTTGCTTTTAAGCGGTCCGTAGCGGGGGCGGGGCTTTTCGTGAAGCCGAAATTGGAAGCGGGGAGGGGGATTGACGGTTGGCGGGTGGGGGGACTACCGACTTGGGATTCTAAGTTCCTTAGGTGGGGGGACTTCCGGCTTCGGCCGCCGGAAGATGGGGGACTTCCGACTTCGGCCGCCGAAGAGGTGGGGTGGATCACTCACTGATGTTAAAATCGCCTATAAAAAGTGAGCCCTCAGCTTTTCAAAAAAGCTCGTCTATAAAGGAATACCGGTCAGATGGCGATTTGGCGGAAAGGGTGAAATTCCTAATTTTTTAAAATATAAGCGTCGATATAATCGCTTATATAAGCGCTTATATCGACGCTTATGCTTATATAAGCGCTTATATAAGCGGTAATATAAGCGCTTATATTCGACCGCTTATATAAGCGTGATATAAGCGCTTAAGGCCCTCCGACCCCCCCCGATATAATCATAAGCGCTTAAGCCTCGAAACCGATATAAGCCCACACCTCTGCTCTAGACACCTCACTTTTCTCGATATTCTAACCGAGAAGGCAGCGCTGTAATCGTGCCGAGACTGTCCTAAGTGGTCGCGGGATATCGAAGAAATATTTTCCTATTTGCTTTGAGGTTGCTGATTTTTTTTTGCTGAGCAATTTATAAAATTTATTATTCAACTGTGACGCCCGTGCCCGATCCCAAGGGGCATATAATGTATATTATAAATCTATATGCCCCTTGCCCGATCCGAGCTTTCCGGGCACGCCGGTTTTATATAAATTTAAAGAGTTATCACGAGTCGAAACTGAAATAAATTATTAGTTACACGCTTACACCAGATAGAAGGAAGAAGAAGGAAGAAGAAGGAATGTATAATTTTATACAGTTACAAACAAAAAAATGTATAATAATGGGCGTCAATAATATCATTGACTCGCCGGCTTTGGAAATGTTCAGACACTCTAGAAATATTCTTTGACTCAATCCGAATTTTCATACAAGAATTAGCGATCAATAAATTTACACCGCGGATCATTATCTCCGCACTTGGAAAATTCAAACAATCAAAACTAACATTTATGACCGTCATTGTTGAGGACACGCCCGATGTCCGTGGCCGTCATTGTTGAGGACACGCCCGATGTCCGTGGCCGTCATTGCTGAGGACATGCCCGATGTCCGTGGCCGTCATTGTTGAGGACACGCCCGATGTCCGTGGCCGTCATTGTTGAGGACACGCCCGATGTCCGTGGCCGTCATTGTTGAGGACACGCCCGATGTTCGTGGCCGTCATTGTTGAGGACACGCCCGATGTCCGTGGCCGTCATTGTTGAGGACACGCCCGATGTTCGTGGCCGTCATTGTTGAGGACACGCCCGATTTAAAATACCGTAAAATACGTCATCATCGTTTGCGAACAGTGAATCTGAAAACCGAAGATGTTTCTTGCCAGAATTCGCCGTCGAAATGTCGCTATAAATGAGATGTTCACGGTTTTAACCGAGATGATTTCTAACTTCTCGGTCGAAACTTCTCGAATGAGAGCGTCGGAATTCAAAATTCGGCCATTCAGTGGCCCGTATGATGACTGAAACTGAAATCACGCACAAGACCGTGGTCAGAAATTCGAGACTTCGAAGTCTCATCTTCTCGGTCGAAAAGTGAGACCGAGGTAATCGTCTCGGTTAACGAAAGAATATTTGGTCCACGTCGGAAGTATCAGATACGCGATCAGATTCGTTACGTGAGACAGTTTTCAGAAGTGAGAGTTCGAAGTCTCGTTTTCGTTGTCCGTAGATTTCGACTTTCAAATTTCACGTAGATTTCGAACTCGAAAACTTCTTGCGAGAAGACAGACTTGTAGAGCTCTAGAGCCCTAGAGCTCTACAGTACCAGTCCTGTAACCAGACTTCGAAGTCAGAATCGAGACCGCGGTCGAAATTCTGAGATCACGGTCGAAAAACGAGACTTCGAAGTTAAAAAGTGAGACCGAGGTCTCGCGACACCATGGAATATACCTGTCCGCGTGTCAGTCGGACCTTCAGTGCAATCCGAATCTGAGTCGAGACCACGGTCGAAAACCGAGACTTCGAAGTCTCATTCTTCTCGGTTAAAATAATCTCGGTTAACACCGTAAGGGCGAATTCGTTTTTAGCAGTATGGGATCAGTATGAGCTATGAGGGCGGAAACATCCATAATTGCCACGGTAGTCAACTATTGGATATTTATGAAGTATTAGTGCCCATATTGGGGACTTGGGCAAGGTCCCTCAACCCTTCAATGCCCACCAAACTCGGTTTATCGAGTGGGGGACTTTGTGGAAAGTGCAAGGGTGTTCTGCTGCCAGGTGACAAAAGCGTGCTCTATGGAGAGTGCTATAAAGGCTTCAAATCAAGGATGTGGTATTTTCCCCCATTGGTATACACCATGATACGTCATCGCCCACTCATAACATCAAGTCAATAGTGGTGTCATGTTCATGGCGTATGCCCAAAAATGCCCCCTGTTCAATCGAATTTCCTTAAGTATGGTGATGGTGGGTTACATATATTCATGTGTGCACATACGGTGCGAGTGATAACGAAGTGCCACATCATCCACCTAGTTCCGCAATACAAGGTATGCGAAGAATCGTGGCAAATGGATGTCTAGAACTTGAGTTATTGCCGAAAACGTGAAAATAAGTTTCTGGAAAATGAAAGAAAGTGTGATATATATATATATAGTGAATATATATATATATATAATTATGCACGCAGGCGATGAAAGCTGTGCAGTGATGCTAACGGTTTTCACAGTCAAAGAGATGAGATAATAAAATGACTTAGGTGTTTTATTATCGGTCGGCTGGCAAGATGCAAGTGACACCACAGGGCGAGGGGTGACACAGGAAGAGACAGTCACCCCCAGTTTATGGAGGGGGGGGGGACCTTAAAAAAACAAGCATCAAGCCCTCGAGCAAGCCCTCGAGCAAGGGCCCAGATAATCGGATTTATTCGTTCCCCTCCCAAGCATCTTCATTCGGGAGGTTGATCTACAATGGCTCCTCGGAACCCTCCTGCAAAGTGGGATATCTTTATTTCCCACACTGCGTAACCCGGGCGCTGTTACAGTATATTGGCAGAGAAACTCAATCATTCTTTGGAAAAGCTAAGACGCACTATCTGGCTCGATGTGAATATGCAGCACCGAGAAGAGGTGGCCATTGAGGAAAGGGTGAAGAACTCCGCGAGTGTAATCGCCATTATCACGGACGGCGGCGGCCAATCTGGTTGAGCATATTTCGAGAGACTCTTTTGCCTGAAGGAGCTGAGGTGGGCAGTGGAGGCTGGGAAATACATTCAACCAGTGATCCGTGTTGAGAACAAGGATTGGCGAGTTCATGGAGGGAACCCCTGCATAAGGACTTGCATTTCTTGGGCAGTCTCGACTTTATTGATCTGCACAGAGGCGCTATCCAATACTGCGTGGGATATTTGCGTGAGCATGAGCGTGTAGAGGATAAACAGCGCTCCAAAACACACGTCCAGCTGGTCTTCCTCGCTAAACACAGAGGTCCACTCCTTCCTCAACGAAATCAACCTCTCCCAATTCGCTGACAAGCTCGCAGAGCTCGGGATGAGCACTCTGGAGGACCTGCAGGATGTGAACAAGGACATCCTGGCAATCGATGTGGGCCTCAGTAAGCTCGAGATCAACAAGTTTGCCCGCAACTACGCCGAGGTGCGACCTGCCGGCACTCCTACCAGCTGATGCTGCAGCAGCAGCACCTGTGGAACACATCGACGAAGTGGAGCGCGGCAAGGACTTCATCGAGCTCGTGGGGGTTCTGATGAACGAACTACATGGGAAGCGTGTAGAGGGGGAGTATCCTTATTAAATACAACTGTATTCCTTAAGTACCTTGTGTATTTTGCCAGGATTTCCCAGTATTTCGGAACGCTTCCCATGTAGTGAGCACCTACGGTTATCTATGGCAAATCTTCATAAGTCGACACCGTGACCGCCTACTTACCGCCCACGCCCGCCTTGCATCGCTCGCTTCCCCAAGCTCGCTAACATATATCCATTGTGTGATTGTGTTCCAAAGTGAGAATATATTACTTTAGTATTAATCCCCGGTTTGGATCACGGGAAATGTTGCCAATATCATATATTATATCATATATTACTGTTTTGGATACATTCCGCGTGATCGGAAACAATCGGAGATTGTGTCATTTATAAGTCTATACGGGAATTGTTGCTCATATCATATATTATATAACATATTACTGTTTTGGATACATTCCCCGTGATCGGAAACAATCGGAGATTGTGTCATTTATAAGTCTATACGGGATTTGTTGCCCATATTGAATTATATTATATATATTAGTGTTTGGGATACATTTACCGTTTTTCTCTTCCGATATCTTATGGAAACTCAAATATTCAACGCTGATTGTTTTGATATTTTACCGAACATTGATAATAATTCAATCGATCTGGTTATTTTAGACTTGCCTTATAATCAAACTGCATGTAAATTTGATAACCAAATTATTGATTTAGCTCGATTATGGAAAGAACTGAAACGTATCGGTAAACCCCGAACTGCATATGTATTTTTTTGTACAACTCGATTTGGACATAAGTTAATATCCAGCAATGAAAGAATGTTCAAATATGATATTGTATGGCAGAAATCGATGAGTTCTGGATTCTATCATTGCAATCATCAACCACTCCGATCGCACGAAATGTTATACATTGCTTATCGGACTTCGTTCGTATCTTATGACGACCCATATCGTTTTTGGGGGAGTCCATAATACATTATTAATGTGTAAACTTCGCTTTTCATCGTTAAAACATAAGATATGCAACCCTCAAACGTTTACTTTACCAACGGACGTGTGCCCGGTACGGTCAAATAGTACGCGAATTTTTATATTTTGTTTTGCACTGTTAATGCATTTATTTTGGCATTCTTTTGCTAATCACAGACGATGCCTCCCTCTGATTCGTTCGGGCGATTTCTTTTTACTATTTTAATTCCGCGTGCTGAATAAAATTGTAAATCGTCAGATTCGTGTAGATATCTTGTGGTTTAAAATCAGTCTGGTATAATATATAATTTGGGGGGAAGTAATAATGAAATAAGTATTTCGCGTTTGACTTTGTTTAGACTTTATATTGAGACTTTATATTAAGACTAAGTATAAGTTTATACCCTCCCGTCTCCGACGGAGGGCCCATGCGGCGTTTAATGTGTCGTCGAGTACGTCGTCACACTTTTGTGATCAGGTAGGTGGTCGCCAGGTTTTACGACATGTGACGCAGTCCGCAAAGCTCCCAGAATGAAAGTTGGTGACAGTGTCATGAGCGTTGGGAATTATACACAGGAGCTCGCAGAGCTCGTGTGTGGTCGTGGTCACACTTTTGTGATCAGGTAGGTGGTCGCCAGGTTTTACGACATGTGACGCAGTCCGCAAAGCTCCCAGAATGAAAGTTGGTGACAGTGTCATGAGCGTTGGGAATTATACACAGGAGCTCGCAGAGCTCGTGTGTGGTCGTGGTCACACTTTTGTGATCAGGTAGGTGGTCGCCAGGTTTTACGACATGTGACGCAGTCCGCAAAGCTCCCAGAATGAAAGTTGGTGACAGTGTCATGAGCGTTGGGAATTATACACAGGAGCTCGCAGAGCTCGAGCTCCCAGAGTGCAAGTTGGTGACAGTCTGACAGAGTGCAAGTTGGTGACAGTCTGAGACAGTGCAGTGCCAGTGCAGTGCAGTGTCACAGGACACGGTGACGATGACAAAAGCGTTGTCGTTGTCGTCGTCGACACGTTGTGTTCAGATAGGTGATCGCCAAGTTTCACGACATGTGACGCAGTCTGCAAAGCTCCCAGAATGCAAGTTGGTGACACAGGCACGAAGAAAAAAAGTGTACTAACGGGGGGGTGTGGGGGGGCGGAGCCCCCACTGGGCTCAGTCTGAAAAAAAGTGTACATTTGGGGGTGTATGGAGCCCCCCACTGGGCTCAGTCTGGGAAAAAAAGTACTTACGGGGGGTGAAAGGGGGTGAGCCCCACTGGGCTCAGTCTGAAAAAATGGGGGTGTGGGGGGCGGAGCCCTCACCTGGGCTACTGGGGAAAAAAGTGTACGTATGGGGGTGTGAGTGGGCGGAGCCCCCCACTGGGCTCACAATACTGAAAAAAAAAAGTGTACTTTTACGTGGGCGGAGCCCCCACCGGGGCAGTATTTACAAAAGTGTTTGAACCCCAGGGGTGTTGTGGGGGTGGAGCCTGTGGGCGCAGTTTAAAAGAAAAAGGTTCAGGGTAACGGGGCGCAGTCCAAAAAAAAAGGTGTAGTTATGTGGGGGGGCGGAGCCCCCCCACTGGGCGCAGTCTTAAAAAACTTTTCCGTATTGATACAGGAGAGGAGACGGGAGGGTCCAACGCAACGCGCCTTCATAAGAATTGTATATATATATATACATACGTGTGTTTAGAACCGATCATGTTATTACTATTTATATATCTGTGAAATCGTCGTAACTCAAATATATACGAATATGTGATATAATTATATTTTCGCATTTTGTCTGAAAATAAAATTCGGATATTTCTGAAAATATATAATTTTTTTGGGTAAGTGTATCGTTTATACTAATGATTCCAAATTATTTATACGGTCATTTGAACCGTGAACGCTCAAAGTATTTATAACCACAAAACGTTAACTGCGTGTATAATTGTATCCGTCAGAAAATAAAATTCGGATATTTCTGCAAATATATATTTATTTTTTTGGTAAGTGTATCATTTATAATAATGATTCCAAATCATTTATACAGTCATGTGAACAATGAACGCTCAAAGTATTTATATCCACAAAACGTTAACTGCGTGTATAATTGTATCCGTCTGAAAATAAAATTCGGATATTTCTGTTAGCATATATTTATTTTTTTGGTAAGTGTATCATTTATACAGTCATGTGAACATTGAACGCTCAAAGTATTTATAACCACAAAACGTTAACTGCGTGTATAATTGTATCCGTCTGAAAATAAAATTCGGATATTTATGTTAGCATATATTTAATTTGTTGGTATGCGTATCGGTTATACTAATGATTTCAAGAAATATAAACCGTCATGTCAACATTGAACGTTCAATGCATTTATAACCAGAAAACGTTGATTATGTTTATAATTATTTACTTGATATTTCTGATATTATATATTTAATTTATAGGTCCGTGTATCGTTTATATTAATGATTTCAAGAAATATATACAGGCATGTGAACAGTGAACGCTCAATGCATTTATAACCAGAAAACGTTGTTTGTGTTTATAATTACTTACTTGATATTTTGTTTACTGCACTACTATTTTGTACTGCTGCACTTCTCTTATATAAATGCTGCACTACTATTTTCGTATTTTGCACTGCTGCACCCGTTTATACTACTGCACTGCTATTTTGTATTGCCGCACCTTGGTTTATATACTAATGCACTACTATTTTCTACTGCTGCATCTCGTTTATACTGCTGCACCCCTATTTTCGTATTGTGTACTGCTGCACCACAAAAAGTGAAGAAAATAGTTCGGTTGCCAACTTAAGATACGATACGCCGCCAAGGTGAGAACAACGGATGACACATAGAGCGACACTTCGAGGTCGGCTGTCATCTCCACTTTTTGAACCGCTTTTGGACACTTGATCTGGTGACCGCCACGTTACCGTCTTGATCGAAAATGAAAAATGTACTGCGTACTGATACTGTAGTGTCATCATAATCGTAAATTGAAAACTGTTTTTCGCTAAGTATTTCCCTGGGAATAGAGAGAAAATTAAAAAGAACTTTTTACAGTTATCGGGAACAATCTCCGATTGTTCCTTTTCTTTGTTTTCATTTAAGAATAAATATAAGTACATATATTAATATGGCTTTGACTGAAGCTCAATTAAAAGCTCAAAGGAAGTATAGAGAGACTCATCTTGAAAAAACGAAGGCTTTGAACCGTAAGCATCAAAAAACATGGTACGAAAATCATAAAGAATTGCATCGAGAAAAAATGAGGGAATATCAACGACGACGTCGAGCGATGTTAAAAAACGTTATTTGTTGCCAGAATTGAATTATATTATATATATTAGTGTTTTGGCAACATTCATCGCTTATTCTTATAAACATATTTAAAGAATATTATGTATATATAAGTATATATGGATTTCGCAAACATCGATAAGAGTAAGCATGCTATTGTTAATTATCTCGGTCTCAAATGGATTAAGAATATTTCAAAAACGTTTGGGGCTCAAGATTATGTCTTGTCTACGATAAAAGCTCAACAAATTTCAATCAAAGCCGAAAGTCCCAATCATCAAGCATCTCTTTGGACAAAAGTAAATGATGAAGAATTATCGAAATTGTTAGAAAGTAATCATGGTATAAATGAAGTTATACAATCTCATGTAAAAAGAAAGGTATTCTTTGATATTGATGGGAAGGAAGAAATAAATCTAAACGTATTGAAAACAACTATTCTCGATAAATTCCCAAATGCCAATATGCAAATTAGTGGTTCGATTCTTCCGAAAAAAGGAATACCAAATTGGTCATACCATATCGTCTTATCAAATTACTACTTCAAAAATTTGAATGATATGGCACCCTTTCGAACATGGACATCTGATATCAAATATGTAGATAATGGTATTTACACATCAAATAGAAACTTCAAATGTATCAATCAATCGAAACCTAATGAAATAAGAATGCAAGAGTATATTGAAGGTAGTCCGATCTTGACAAAGCATTGTGTATTGGTAGATTTCGATGAAGATAGTATCGATGCAAGCACATTAGATTGGGAGTTTCACGATAATCATCATTTGGAGAAACAACATTCTAATATTGATTTGAGTACGATAGTTGGTTTTCAATTAGAAATCCCGAAAGATTTCAATTGGTATACGACATCGTATCCACAAATCCTATCGATGATACCCAATAAGCCGAGAGGTCACGAACAATCATTGCATCATACAATCACATGGATGATAATGATTTGGTCATATCATAGTAATATATCAATGGAACAATTTTTGAAATGGGTATCGCAAAAGGATAATGATACAAAGAGACTTGAGAGGTACGAAGACTATTGGCATAGAGCAAATGATTCCTTTAATCCCGGCGATAACTTTATCAAAAATTTGCTTATACGATTCTATCCAAAGTTGTTTGAATATGATCGGAATTGTGTGAACTTTATTGAAAATTGTGATGTAGAAACAAACATGTATATGAATGATGAAAGATATCTATCTTGCGAAGACATTCATCAAGCATTGAATCAATCGCCGATAATATATCTTACATCGTATATGGGAGTGGGAAAGACCAAAGCTACTATCAATTATCTTGAGAAATATGAAAAACGATCAAGTGTTATGTGGTACTCTCCAAGAATTTCCTATGCCAACAACGTCACCTTTCGATTAAATCATTTGGGATTCAAAAACTACAAGTCATTCAAACCGAAAGACCCGAAGATTACCAAAGAGAAACGATTAACCATGTCTATGGAAAGTCAATACAAAGTCATTGATCCATTTGCTGACCAAGAAAAAGCATTTGATATCATCGTTTTGGATGAATTAGAAACTTTTAAACAGGTATTGATAAATGACACAACACACCATAAACATCTTCCGGAAAACTGGCGAGTGTTTCTCCAATTGATGAGGAATGCCAAAAAGATAATCATAATGGATGCCTTTCCTCATAAAGCGATGATAGAATGGCTCGGCCTATTGCGACCTGAAAGAGTGCTAACACTTGGTAATGAGTTCATTCCACCACCACAAAGGGTCATCAAGTACGATAACAAAGATGTATGGAGACAATCATTGATAGATGAATTAAACAAAGGATATAATATCACTCTCTTCTATCCATACAAAACTGACTTCAAAAAAGGAAAAGGCATCTATTGTTATGGAATGGATACATTCAAAGATATCATTTTACAAGAGACCAACTTGGAAAAAGATGATATCATGTGCTATCATGCAATGTCCGATGGCAACGATAAACAAACGACTTGTGATGTGGATACCGTTTGGTCGACAAAACGATTAATCATTAGCAATGTATCAATAACTGTCGGTGTCAATTATGAACGATTGCATTTCCACAAAAAGTTCGCCTTTCTCGACCCAAATACCGTAGAACCGAGAAACTTCTTCCAAAACCTGGGGAGAGTAAGACAATATCATACTAATCACTTACATCTATTCTATAAGAAGTATGAAAAGATTACCAAAGGATTTACGATGCCATACAACGCACCCGATTGCATAATCTATCGAAAATTAGCATTGATATATCAAGAAGAATTCTTAGCAAGGAATGACTCGGTGTATAGTTACTTTTTTGAAAAGTGTGGTTATATCAATTTTGAAATGTACAACGGTTCAAAGGAAATCGTTTGGAATAAATTGGACGAGTTCGATGCCACGGCGTATTTTGCATATGGAAACATCGAAAATACTGATATTGTAGATATACATGAAAAACTGAACCCATTGGTATATAAGAATCAATCATCAATGACCGATAAGCTTCAAATAGCTAAGTATCATTTTCAAAATCAATTTGAAGAAAACATACCCGAGCATTTCGTCAAGGATTTGTGGAATAGAAAATTGATCAACTTTGTTCGAAAATTCAAAATGTTCTATCAAAACGAAAATCATATAGTATGGAGTTTGTTTTATCAAAATGGAGCTATTGATACCTTAGAGTTACCAAACAATCCATCTTGGAACATCGATATTGAGAAATTCAAAGAATTTTTTATGATAGGATTCACGGGCTCAAAAATATACCCAAGTGTTATTTGTAAAGCATTAAATGCATACTTCGGAACAGATGTGCACTCGATCGAGAGAGATACAAAAGGGAAGCGTGTTCGAATTCGTCTCCCCGGAAGTAACAACATTGTTGATAAATATGTACATACAAGGAAGTGGAATCATTTTGTACCAGCAATAAGACAATTTCTAAAATAGCGATGAATGTTGCCGAAACAACGGCAACAATCTAAGATTGTTGCTATAATATATATAATATAATTCAATATTGGCAACAAATAACGTTTTATACTATAAGATGAAACGCACACCGTGTGAACGATGTGTCGCTATCAAAAAGAATGGACAACGATGTAAGAATATGACATGCAAATGGTCACCAATGTGTTGGGCTCATAGACAAATTAATGTAAAAGAGTCTACCATACCCGACTCCGGACAAGGTGGATTTGCAAGAGTTGATTTAATAAAAGGTACCATGGTAGGACGATATACCGTGGGCACGATCAAACTTGATGGTGACCAGTTGCCACCGATGAATGATAGAACTCACATATGGCAAAAGAATGCCAATACATTCTTTGATGCTGAAAAAACCAACTCAATAGCCGGCAAATACAATAGTTGTACAGCACGAGATGCAAAACGAACCGGTTGTTCTCAGAATGCCAAAATAAATTCTGTTGGAAATGTGAAGCTTACGAAGAATGTTAAGAAGGGTGCCGAGATCTTCGTCCCGTATGGAAAAGATTATTGGAATAGATAGTATCTGATGCCAACGACATTTTATGATTTACCAAAAGAACTTCAAGATAAAATATATTTTATGAAATATCAATTAGAGCTCAAGGACCGTCCGACAATTGACATTGAAGAGCTTAAGATATGGCGGGATTTTTTTGGTCTACTTGACTTGGAACAATCCATTCATTGAAGTTTCTTCGGAACATACTCGGGTGATTTGGTTTGCGATGCAGATCGACAAAAAGGAAATCGTGAGGCCCTTGTATAGCTTGATTGTACACCGAGTTGAATTCCTCGATCGGAATCTCCCCACCGACCTCCTCGCCGATCTTATCAATCTCTTTTTGATTCTTATTTCTAAAAACTAGCATATGTGTGAGATTACCTCTTATTGATTTTAAGAGGCCGCCACTCGAGCTCGTGTAATTTTGTGTGGCGAAGAGCAGGGACACTCCAAGGGCCCCGTCCTTAAGCTTTCCAAGATGTCTGTGTTTGATGACCATGTTGCTTAGCTTACTTGAAGGTCTCATCATGTCGGTATCTTGTGTATCATCAAAGAAGGCAGCGATTACTGGCCGTTTGCCACCATACTTGTGTTGTGGAGGAAGTATATTACCATTCTCGTCCCCAAATTCCAACATCAATTCACCGGGAATCTCATACACACTGATATTATGATTGTTTAACATTTTCATTAACTTCTTATACCGTTCCATCTTCTCTTGATATTCATCGTACTCTTGAGCTTCGGTATCAAGGATACCTTCAATCTGTTGGGGGACATCGATGGTAGGCTCTAATACATCACCTTCATCAAGCGGTAAGTCTTTGTAATAATGCATGTTGTTATGATAGGTGGGAGATACGAGTATGAGTCGGTCTAAAGCATTGTTTTGTTTCATCAATCGTAATAGGTGTGTAAGACTACAAGATTTGCCCGTTCCACGTTTCGCACAGGCCAAGATGACACCATGCAAATTTATAAAATCGTCACTTGTGTCTATCGGAAACGCTGAACTCGTTGGTACTTGAATATCATATGATTTATCTTTGAGTTTCTGAAACTGCATATATTATAACGATAGAAATAGACTAGAGTAAGCCTTATCATAACCCGGGTCCATTTCCGCGTCTTTCTTACGAGGTTGTGGTGATTGCGATTCAACTCGGCTTTGCTTTCGTCTAGTAGACTTCCTAACGATCACTTCAGGCTCTTCTTCCGATTGAGAGCTATCAGATTCAACGATGACTACCTGCTTTTTCGGTTTCTTCTTAGGGGCTTTTGGTTTCTTGACAATGACATGTTCTACTTCCGGTTCCGAGATTGATTCTTCGGGTTGCTTTTCGGGTTCGGGAATAGGTTTAATTGTAGCTTTCATGATGGTTTCTTGTGCGTCGGCAACTTTTTGAGATTCCTTAAGTTGTTCGGCCATCTTGACATCTTGTTTTTGTTTGGCTTTGGCTTGGCGAGTTGCAAGAGCTTTCTCCCTCATTTTCGCAAGGCGTTCCAATGTTGCACTATCGGTAATCTTCTCTCCTTTAACTGGCATTAAGTAACTATAAGATACCCTAAGAAAATAATATTTCTTGATCTGACCCACGACAATCAAAAAAACGTTAAATGTTTCCAGAATTGAATTATATTATATATATTAGTGATCGGGAAACATTTTGCGTGATTTTATATTAGTATAGTATATATATACATGACCAAGGAGGCTTGGATTACAAAACTAAGGCAATGTGCTCAAGAATATAGACAAGAACACGGAATCAAAAAGAAGGGTAAGATGTCACAAGGAGATAAATTGAAAAGCTTGCGTGGTCGTCCGGTTGTCAAGAAGACATCAAACAAAAGTAGAACCGCCTTAGACCACGGTACTCCTAGCGGTCAACCAATTTACCAGCAGCCAATAAAGGACCCTGCCTTACCGACTAAAGCCCCACGAAGAATAGCACCGATTATGGTAGCACCGTTAGACAAAACGAGCACTGGTACAATAACGGGTGACCCAGTATTTCAACGATCTAATGCAGAATATACGGGTGTTGGCAATTATCGTAAAGCCGTTGATAATATTGAAAAGCGTATCAAAATGAAAAAACAAATGAGGCGTGAAAAACGCCGAGCAGCGGACGTCACAAAAATATAATTTATATAGTATAGGAAGATGCCCCCTAAATTGAGAAAGCAAAATCCTATGGCTCGGCATAAGCTTACAACCGACGATTGGCAAGATTTACAAGATAAAAACCTAACAGGTGAAGATCAAACGAAAGCTGTACGTGATTACAAGAAGAAGTATCGGAAATCAAAAGAGAAGGTTGGTAAAGTTACAAGACTTCAATGGAAAAAGCAAGGTAAGAAACCTGTCAAAGAACAACGTAGAACCGATGAAATCAATAAGTATACCGTCGGAGATTCAAAAAGACATATCAAGAAATTCAGCACCGATGTTGAAAAACTTAAGGTTCCCTTTACAACGTTTCTTGAAAGAGCTGGTCCCGATGGTAGCAGTTTAAACTATTGGTTACCCGAAAAGACAAAGGGAATTGAACAAATTTCGATGAGAGCTGTGTTCGAGGATGGGACCACATCCAAGTGGGTCAAAGGTTCAGATCGCGAAGATGTGATGGTGAAATTTGAAGAAATGTTACAGTCACCCAAAGGCGGTGATAGCAGCAAAAAGTCTGTCGAGGTTGCCAAAGATATCGAAGTTGAATATTACTCTTCTAAACCACCGGAAGGTAAAGGCTCTCGTTGCATGGCAGCTCCGAAGAATGGTGTAGAATTACGATTGAAACAATGTGTGATTAAGATAGAATCTAAAAACAATTGTGGTATTAAATCTTTGGAACTCTTACATAGGAAACGAAAATTGGATAAGATGTTGAGTGATAATCTTATTAAAAAGAATCAATACGAAAACAAGTGGAAGCAACTCAAAAGAGATGCTAGCAATCATAAAGGCAATATTACAACGATATCTAATCAGCTGCGTTTGAAATTGTTTCCGAAAAAGGATGAAAATGGAATCAATATAGAAGACTTTTCTATTTTAGAAAAACATTATGAAATTAACATATTTGTGTGGGGTATCACGGACCGTTTTGATGGAGACCCGATCATGTTTTACCCGCCGTACTTTAACGAACACAATGACTATTCAAGTTACAACGATAGTTATCACATACTCTTACATGACAATCACTATGAACCGATTACACGTATCGATTGTTTTCGAGGCAAGACTTATCGACCATCGTGTCCACAATGCAAGTCTCAAAGATGTATCTTTGCAAACAAAGAAACACGATTAACACCTGGAAACAAACAATGGCATCATTGTGAAATTTGCAATCGTAAGTTCATGAATCAGGACTGCTACAATCTTCATACCGAACTGATAACATGTGATAAGGTTCACAAATGTAAGACGTGCAATGTTATATTTAATCCCAATGAGAAACATATATGTGGATACAAGTCATGTCCTAATTGTAAGATCGTTTGTAATGTGCATGAGCATAAGTGTTACATGACAAAAGTTCAACCGAAACCCATATTGGACTATAAAACCATTGTTTGTTTTGATTTTGAAACAATGAATGACAACGGCAGATTGATTGTTAATCATTGCGAGAGCCAATATCACGACGGTTCGTTTGTCATTCACAAAACAATAGATGACTTTCTGGAATGGGTATATCTCAAAAAACATGATAATCATACCTTCGTTGCCCATTGCGGGAGTCGCTTCGATTTCCGATTAATAGTAGAACACATCATCAATGTCCAAAGAAAGCCTCCACAAGATATATTATATACAGGTGCAGACATTCTATGTATGAGAATTGGAAATGTAAGATTTATTGATTCATATATGTTTATGACAAGACCATTGCATTCCCTTCCGGAAATGTTCGGCTTTGAACATGAAATCACGAAGGGATATTATCCACATCTTTTCAATACAAAAGAGAACGAACACTACATGGGTCTTTATCCCGATATCAAATATTACAATCCAGAAATCTTACAACCTGAAGCTTATCAAAAATTATACAAATGGTGGCATGAGAAAAAGAGTAAGTGTTTTATATTTGAAAATCCAAAAGAGATTGCACGATATTGCCATGACGATGTTACGATTCTTCGACGAGCTGTCTTCGATTTCAGAGATTGTTTTCTGAAGATTACCGATAGCAAATTTGACCCCTTCAGTTATCTGACACTAGCACAACTGGCTGTCAACATATGGCGACATGAATGTATGCCGGAGAATTCTGTGGGTATACTACAATCACTGACCAAATCTCAGAATGCCTCTATCAAAGAGAATCAATGGTTGGATTATATAGTACACACAACGTCGGCGAAGCTTGTCATAGATTTGGATGGTAAACGGAATTATAAACTCAAAGATTTACATATGTATATTGATGGTTATGATAAGGATACAAACACCGTTTATGAATTCCTTGGAAGTTGGTTTCATGCTGATCTTACAAAGTATCATAAACATGATATTCAATATCAACAAGGTCGGCGATCGGGTATGACATTTGGCGAAGTCCATCGTCAAACCATGAAACGATTACAGGACATCAAGGGAGCTGGCTATAATCTTGTATATACATGGGAATCGGAATGGGATATACAAGTCGCTCAATTGAAAAATTCTGAAGTTGGAAATGCATTCTTAGATAGACAAAAGTTGGCTTCTCCCATTCATGATAGAAACTCCTATCATGGGGCCAGAGTTGATTTAGGCAAGTTGTTTTATAAATGCAAAGACGATGAATATATCAGATATCAAGACTTCAACTCTATGTATCCTTCGGTAATGAAGACCAAACGGTTTCCGAAGGGTCATCCAGAAATCATTAGAGATGTTAAATCCCTTGATATTCATGGATACTTTGGATTGATTAAATGTAAGATACTACCAAATAAACATTTGAAGTTTGGTGTGTTACCACACGTGACCAATAAATTGATCTTTCCGTTGTATGAAATGGTCGGAACATGGACCACGGTGGAATTGGAGAAGGCTATTGAAAAGGGATATAAGATTCTTGACATCTATGAAATTAAACATTGGAAGGAGACTACAACTGATTTGTTCGGTGCATACATTGATAAGTTTTTGAAACTTAAGACTGAATCGTCAGGACCACCTGAGGGTGACATCGATACATTCATAAAAGACTTTGAATTTCATGAAGGTATCAAGTTAGACAAACGAAACATCAAATACAATCCAGGTATGAGACAAGTTGCTAAAGACATGCAAAATATATTATATGGAAAACTCGGTGAACGATCCAATAAAGCTAAAAGTAAGGTCATTCAGAACCCAGGTGAGTTCTACAATACAATCAGTAATAAAAGGTACGATTGTAAATATGAGTTTATTGGATCTGAAGAGAATGAGATGGTATTGATGAATTTTACGGAGAATTCTGATGTGTATGCCGATACAAGGTTTTCAACGAACGAGGTGTTGGCCGCGTTCATAACCAGCTATGGACGATTGAAATTGTACGAGCTGATAGAAGCCACCGGGTTCTCAAACGTATTATACTTTGATACTGATTCTATTATATATATAGAAACAAAAGAGAATCATCATATATATCACGGTACTGGTTATCGACAACCATGGTTAGGTTATCTTAAGTGTGAGCTTCAAGGATTGGAAAAAGAACATGGTAAGTGTATTGAATTCCTGAGCACTGGACCAAAGTCATACAGCCTGAAGTTCGCCGATGAATATTGTATGACCAAGATAAAAGGTTTCTCTTTGAGTACTGAAAACTTAGAACATATCAATCATGATGTTATGAAAAATATGATTTTAAATCAAAGGAACGACCCAGTCAAAATGAGTAACCTTGTTATCAGACATCAATCAAAAAGCAACAATCACAGATTGTTGCCATTAGGGTTAGAAGTCAGATCGGAATCCAAGACATTTAATTTCAGTTATGACAAAGGAAACATTGATTGGACGACATGGGACATTTTGCCATTGTCGTAAAAGCGTTAAATGTTGCCAGATTTGAATTATATTATATATATTATTGTTTTGGAAACATTTAACGCTACCATAATAATCGATCTGCATAGTATCCATTGCTACCGACGACATTGCGGTCTTTCTTGTGTCTAATTTTGTACAACCGACGTCGTTCATCGGCATACTCTTTACCCTTAGTGGCCATGTATGTTGGATAATCAGAAGCACCACGCTGACCCACTTGAGCGACCAGTTTACCATCCTTGAAAACATCAATCTTTTTGCTATGATTATTTGATGGGCTAATCTTCACACCGAGTTTCCGTGCTTGACTTTTTGTGTAAGCTTTGATTTGATAAGTCATTGTATACTATATGTAACACTATTATATAGTATGACAAGTAAACCAATATCTGAGAGTAGACTCCAAGAATTATATCTGGACCCGAAGATCGGAATGAGCGGTGCCAATGCATTCACCAAAAAGCTTAAGGCACAAGGTTATAAAGTCACAGAGTCTCAGGTCAAATCTGCTATTTCCAAGACTGAGACATCACAAGTTTTGGCACAACCTAAAAGGGTATCTCGTAAGGATTATTTTCCAATCTACGCACCTGTTGGGAAAAACAGCATCCAAGCCGATCTCGCGTTTCTGCCAAAAGAAAAGTCGGTGAACAAAGGGAACGCCGTGATTCTGACTGCGATTAACATTAACACAACCAAAGCTTATGCCATTCCATTAAAAAGTAAAACGGTGAGGGATAAAAACAATAAAAGATCGGAGGACGTTGAAGGCATAGTTCCCGCTATGAAACGATTGATAACCGAAACCAAAATGAAAACCCTTACAACCGATTTAGGATCTGAATTTACAAACAAACCAGTTCAAGAATTATTGAAACAAAAGGGTATCAAACATTACACGTCTCAAGCTGAGGACCACTCTCGTCAAGGAAAGATTGAAAGATTCAATAGGACATTAAAAAGCAAATTGCAAAAGGTTTTTGCATCCACTGGCAAGAGCAATTGGGTGGATTATCTCGATAATATTGTGGATAACTACAATGGAACAACAAACCAAGGTAATATCAACGACACTCCACCCGATGACATGAATAAGAATCGTGTTATCAGAAGTGTCTTGTTGAAACGCAATCAAACTGCCAAACTATTACAAAAATTAGATATCAAGCCCGGTGATCGAGTTCGATTGCGTGTGACTAAGAAGACATTTGATAAAGAGAGTCAAACATGGTCTTCGCAGGTGTATAAAGTGCGAAGTAGAAAGGGTTTGTCTTTCGTGATAGAGGACGGTGACGGTGATACCTTAAGCCGACAATACAAACCAAGAGAACTGAAAGAGGTTCAAGGACCTGTTTCCAAACCATCCAAAGAAACTCGTGGGACCAAGACTGATAGTGAAAGCAAGCAATCGACAAAGGTTCAGCGTGCGTTGAAGAAAGAGGGTATAGAAGGTAATACTGCTTCCAAGACATCTAGAAACTATGATGATTATGAAGTTAATGTGTTCATCAGCGATAAGAAATCGCCAAACTATCAAAAGACTTTGAAAGGATATCTTAAGCTTAATCGATCAAGGAAAAGTAAACGTAAGTATCAGTTGATATTCTATGACAAATCGGAAGAGGATGAGTTCGTTGATATTCCTGACCCTGAAATTAAATTGTTGAAAAAAAGAAACCGTTAATATATAATGAGAACTATCCTGACCGATGAGGTCGGAAGACGCAATTGTATGAAAATGATGGGAATTGCCAACGGGTCAAGTTCAGATACGCTGTTCCGAGGATATGGAAAACTCGCTAAAAACAACTACGTGATAACGATGCCGAGTCAAAACAGTGCGATGTTCTACAATAGTTTGAGAGATTCAATCATAAGAACGGAGCCATTAGTGAGAGACATTCAGGACTATAGCAGTGGTATTGATACAACTAGGCCTACTCCTATGATGACAATAAATCCTATGTTGACAAGCACACAAGAAGACATAAATCAACAGGCTTTAGAACTTATTGAGAGTAGTCGACAAGTAAGAGACACACCGATTGATCAAGAAATTCAGGAAATCAACAAAGAAATACCACCAGACACTCCTGAAGCAGCTGGACCGTCAAAGATTACTGGAAAGGGTAAACATATGAAACTCGCAGTCGCAGAATCGTTGCAATTACCCGAAATGCAAGATCCAAAAGTTTTTGGGGGTCTCGCTTCACAAGGTGTCAGGACCCGAGCCCAATCAACACAAAGTCCCTTGAGAAAAGTAGTTAATTTTGTTATTGGAGAAGACGTTTCATCCCCATACAAACAAAAGGAAAAAGATCCTTAATAGTAATGAAAGTTCCTTGTAATCAAAGCTATCAGTCCAATATTTACTGTCGCCCAACATACTTGTCTTTCAGTGCTGCCAAATTCTTTAAAGAGCCCGAAAAAAACGATACGTTATATAAGGATAAACCACAAGATGTTTCAACTGTCCCTTTTAAAACAAATATCGTCAACAACGACCGGAAACACGGGCCAATGATTAACACCCTTTTTCGTGAAAGCGTCAACTTACAACCTTCTGAAATTGAACAACAATTCACACCAGAACTCCGAGAAAAAGCTTTACATGTTCAAACATCTGGATATTTAGGGTCACGAGAATATCAACCTGATTTGTACTATCCAAATTCGTTTGAGGACCAAACTATATCCAATGCACAACGATTTGTCAACAACGAGATTCCAAACAATAACTTTGCATTAGATCGGGAGCTATCAAATTATGATGCTGCCGTTCTTGTCAATCCTGATGCCAACAGAGTGCAGGTTGCTTACCATGGGGCATCCAGCAATCCTATGTATAGAAATGAGGATGTCACTGACATCAAGTCAGTACTGCGTGGCCAAGAATCAAATAGACCGTCATTCTTGCGTGCTGAAGATGTGTTTGATAAAGTAAGACAGAAATATCCAAATCACAACATTGAACCAATGGGATATTCTCTAGGAGGTGCCAAGGCCGTACATGTGGCCGATAAGTTTAAATTAAAGAGTACTACATTTAATCCTTTCTTATCGCCGTTATCACATCAAGTTGGTGGTGGACGCCATGACATTCATAGAACCGTCACAGATTCTACAACGGCCGGTGCTCTTTACAAACCTGCAAACTCACAAAGAAATATATTTCATTACTTTCCTGAGAAAAGACAATCAACGTTATCATCGTATGTGCCTGATCAACATAGCTTGTCGCAGTTCTTTCAATATCCAACTAACAATAAAGTGAATAAACTAAATCTTATGAAATCTATAGGGAATGTATTGAGCACTGGTTTAGATGTCGTGCAAGGTGCTTTTGCAGCTGACCATGGTCTTCGTATGGCAAGACGAAACACAGAACCGTCAACTTTTTCAAACGCGGTAAGTGAAGATCTAAATCCTTATGGCATTTTTGGAGTTAATATAGACCCAGATTATAAATTGACTTACGACACGGCTCCGCCGGAAGCTAGATTCCTAGCCGATGCCATTAGTGGTAGAGATTCCGATAGAATGACGAGTTTTGAACGACAATCGGAAAGACGTTAAATGTTGCCAATATTGAATTATATTATATATATTACTGTTTGGGAAACATTTAACGCTTTCAAATTTATTATCTATATATTACAATGGATCGTGAAGAATTGATACGCTTAGCCAAACTTCAATACCCCGATATTAAAGAAGCTCATGTAGAATTGCTTGTAGATGATTATATCAAACGTCCAGAATTTTACGATGACCTTTGTACTGGGAACATTGAAGAACCAATTCCTTTAGAGCGGGATACTGTTAATTCTATAAAAGATAATTGTTATATTAATATAGATGAGCGTAATTAGCACAAGAACGCTATTCTTGTCTTCCGAAGACAATAGCAATGGAGACGCACGTGTTTTGCAAATGAACATACCCACCCAGCTGATAAATTATCGAGCACAAACCAAACTGAGATTGACTTTGAATACTTTCTCATGTGCAAAGACATGGTATAGTATCAACGAGACCAATGGCATCTTCTATGTAGGTGATACCGTTGCCAATACTTTGACGGAAGTACAAATACGTTATGCAAATTATACAGAGTTAAGTCAAATTACATCTTTGTTAGAAACTGAATTAATGAAGGCCATCGCTGGATCCATCACTTCAGTAACCGTCACTTACGATGGCGGAAGCGGAAATGTTCAAAATTTCGAAAACAAATTTCGTATAACATTGACACCAGCTCAGCCCACTATCAAACTCGTAGCATTTAGCGTTAGCGGTGATTTCAACGCAACACCTGGGTCTCCTTTAGACATTGCCTTAAACACCTCAGTTTCCAGAGCAGGCAAATACAACGATTCTGACCAAGTACTCGGTGGCCGTGTTAACCGCAGTACGGCAGGTATGAGTACAGTGTCTCAGCTCTTAGACTTGTTTGATTCAAATAATTTATCACCTGAACAAAGAGATTCAATATACCCTTGCAACATTCAAACCAACGATGCATTGTACCTTAGGATAACATCGTTACCAACACACAATATTGAATCAGCCAATCTTTCTACTTTTACAAACACTAACGAAATGATAAGTTCTGATATCTGGGCGAAAATACTATTGCCTAGTGACACAACGACAGACTTCATACGATATATAGACCCAAACGACAACTTTGTTATTGAAGTGTCTGGGTCTCAATTTACTTCATTTAGAATCACACTTACAGATTCCAAAGCAAGATTAATCACATTGGCATCTCCGACTCAAGCGTCAGACGGTTCTATCAATTATTCTTTAAGTATTAAAGTTGAAGAATTGGCACCTGCTGGTCTCTCAGATATTTTATAATATATCTTTATAATATATATACAAAAATGAGCCTCCCGATGTCTCTGGCCTACGGCTTATCGAAAATGAATTCGTATTCAACTAATTACTTCAGATTAGAGACTACTAATCTTACCGAAGCATCAAGGTATAGTACTATTACACTAAATTTACCCGTTAATTCAATTGTAAACATGAAGAGTTTAGCCATGCATTGTTTAGGTTCCTGTACAACGCCTTTAGCATTTCAAAACGACGAAGATGTTGCTGATGAATTACATACGACGCTCCCCAATGGCATCGAGAAACTGATTCAAAGAATGGAAATTTTCGCCGGAGGGCAGCAGTTGACCACTGGTTTTCAATCCTACAACACGGTCAGTTGCGTACTTGATACTATCAAAACCACTCTTAGCAAAGAAATGACTTATCAAAGGGTTCTTAAGAATCAAGAAATCTCTGTAGCCGAGGGCTTTTACAGCACACCTCGTCCATATATTTTGAATCAATGGCTAACGTTTTTGGGTGAAGCTGAACCTTCATACATTGATACCAGCTGTTGCCCACCGATCCAGATAAGGCTATACCTTGCAGGTCCAGAAGTCCTCGGGTGTTGGCAAAAAACAAAAACACCTGGTTTTGAAATTGACACGAAAGCTCAAGAAGAATTAGTATCGAAAGGCAATTTTAAATTGGACAAACTTTACTTTACCGTTGAGACGATCACGTTTAGTTCAGGGGTCTACGACGCAGCGGTAGAATCAAAATTGCGTGATGGATTCTTGGAAATTCCGTATTGCAATTACTTTACCTTTTTCGAAGGAGCTGGTGGTATGGCCAAATCGACAAGGTTCTCTTTGAGTTCACAATGCATTAATAACATATATGCTGTGCAAAGGCCTAGTGATTATAGAGAAAAAAACAAAGGACTTATCAAATTGGAAAATACATGTGGAACAGCTTACCTACCCTCATACTTTCAGTTTTCAGCAGGTGGATTGGGTGCTCTACAGTTCAATATCAACAACTTGTTTGTGCCTAACTATCGAGTCGACCCTCTTGCAGCATTCAATCTGCTGACTATCTCTAAAGCGGACAACTACGGTACACTATCGGGTTGTAAGATTAACAGTTATGAAGATTGGCTCAATAATCAGTTCATTCCTATGGTACGTTTGAATCTTCCCTCAGAAATGGGTGTAAGAAATTTAACTGGTTTAGATAGCAGAGGATTATCAAGTTCAATGTACTATCAAACTCCTATTGCGTCACCAGTAGACCCGCTACAAACGGTACTTACAACAAACGAAACCATGATTATTTGCGAAACGACCGCAGTTCTTCGTATCGGTCAAAACCGTGTGATCGAAACTGTATTTTAAAAAGCGGTTAATAGTATACAAACATGGCTCAACAGCCAGGATTAAGCAGTTACAACATGATGAAAGATGTAGGACCCAACGTGGACAAACAGATTCATACCGCGACGATGTTTCAAATGTCAGGTTTTAGACCGGTTATGATGCAACAGCTACCATGTAAAACAATCAATGACATCACATATCCACCATTCAGGATTAGCAACGTTCATCCTCTGGCTGGATACAAATCTTATACTTTAGGGCACAATCAAAAAGTGTCAAAAGAAATGGAAATGTTCCATTTCCCGATGGAGCATCCATTGAATAGTCGATTATTACAACCTGTGCCTTTGTTTTTTTCATAGATTAGTATATACAATGTCAGCTTTTGGAAATGAACTAAATGCAAAAACCTTGACTTATGCCAATACTACGTTTCGCACAACACTAAGAAATGGAACAGATATAGAATTAACAGAGGATGACGTACAGAATCAAATTATATTAGGTGATACTGCCTCAACTGTTCGATTGCCGGAATGTCTACCTGCTATCAAAGGTAAAATGTTTACAATTTATAACGGAACAGCCGCAACAGGCGGAATAGTGACTCTTCAAAAGTTTGCGGGTGACAGAATAAATGGATATTCAGACACAACTAACGGCGATATTGAGTTGAAAAATGATGCAACCAATGGCGAAAGTATAACGAGCGTCACTCTAATTGCATCAGGCGAAAGGACGTTTCAATCAGGTTCAACTACCGTTGTTGACATTCCAGGAAATTGGTATGTGATTTCAACATCTTATCGGAATACAGGATAAAATATAAAAAGTATAATATATAATGTCAGCTTTCGGTTCAAATTTAATTGTAACAGAAATTAACGGTAAACCATTTGTAAATGGCACGGGTCCAACCGATACACTAACGTGCGATACAGTTGTGTGCCAAACTATAGGCAGCGTTGAATCGCCACTCGAGACCATGCATATCGGCTCGGACATACGCTACCAGAACGATATCAAATTCCTGGATACTCAAGACCCATTAAATGAACGAGAACAAATGTCCTTATTGACAGATGGGTCGCTAAAGGTACACACTTCAATAAAATTCAACGACTTCGTATTAAACAATCCAGTGTCGAAATCACGATTCTCAGCAGGCCTCGATGACCTCGATGCATCGTTTGAGATTAAAAGCTTGGATCCTGTTGAACAAACACGAGTTAAGATAGGCGAAACGGGCATCAACGAGGTAACCTGCTTGCAGACAACAATCAATATAGAGCCTTTCGGCAGTGGACTGCTGGTATCTAATGGTCCATTAGTTCTTGATACCGGCGATCTAACATTAACTGCAGGTAAGTATATTGGAGATGGCTCATTATTAACCAACTTACCCACAGGTGCTAATCAAAATCTTCAATCGGTCACCGATCAAGGTAGCACGACCACAAATAGTATTAATGCTATTGCATTTGTGGGTGACGGTTCAGCGTTAACAAATTTACCAGTTCAACCTGATACATCTACACTTCAAGATGTAACCACCCGAGGTGCTGCAAGCAGTGTCGCCGATGTTTCATACACCGGAACGGGTACCATGGTAGTCAATCAAGAGAAACTTAGTGGGAATAATCTTAGAATTGAGAGTGGCTCTCTCGGTCTAGGTAAGGTATCGATAGGAGAACAAACTCAAGGGTATACAAACGCCGACCACATTGGAGACCGTTCTATCGCTATAGGTAGGAATGCATTGTCCATTAACAATACAACAAGTAATGATACGATTGCAATTGGTTCCGGTTCATGTAATAGTAATTGTGGTGACTATGTCGTGTCTATTGGCGACGACTGTGGTCAGGTTAACTGCAAAGATGCAGCAGTGAACATTGGAAAATATGCAGGTGAATATACCGCCGGTGAAAGTTCCATAAACATAGGTGCTTTGGCAGGACAAAACTCTACTCAGAGTGCGGTTAACACCGATAACACAATTGTTTTGAATGCAAGCGGGGTAGAATTAAATGCCGGTGTCGCAAGTAGTTGTTATATCAGGCCTATAAGATTGTCTCCCGACCCAGCAAGCGAGTCACAAATGTTGCATTATGACACAGCATCCAATGAGGTCCGATATGGTCCTGTTTCTAGTGGCGGCGGTGTTCCAAGTTTATCACAGGTCCTTGCTGTCGGAAATACCGGTGGTTCAATCAACCTCACTTCAGATTTGGATACGACGGCCATAAGAATCACGAACAGCATTGATTGGGCTTACACAACACCAGACACATCTTCGATAACGACTGATGGTATTCCATTAACTCAACTGACGAGTGCTTATAGAAAAACGACATCACCAAACACATTCACAGGCCAAGTTTACACAATGGAAAATACAACAGCTTCTACAATCACATCAGGAACTGTTCTTTCTTTTGACGATGTAAGCACTAACATCAATGGTGTCAAACCCTATGCAGCAACAAACACAGCTACTAATACCAATGTCGGTGTTATAGGTGTATGTGTCCAAGATAGTCTTGCAGGTAATTCTTGTTTTGTACTAATTAGCGGTTTCTGTTCTGTTAACTGTATTGATGGATCGTACACCAAGGGTCAGCTTTTAGGACTTCAAGCAAATGGTGTTGTCAATTCTTCGGCAGTTGCGGCGACTAATGGTGTAATCGGGTGTTGTATGGAAACCGTAACTCATGCATCGCCAAATGCAGTTATATGTTATTTACAACCGTCATTTAAATTGTAAATATATTATAAATGCCTGTAAAGCGAAATGATCCTAATTTACCAAGTTGTGAAACCGTCGTTCAAGATGGGGTCGGTATGAGAATTAAAGGAATTATAAATGGAAGACTCGCAAACACTCGATGTAAGGTAAGAAATATTGCTAACGCCCAAGGAAACGTAAGAAGATATAATAAACAGAACTTACCAAAAACAAAAGCAAAAACAGAACGCCGAGATAAATGGGTGTCAGTATCCTTGGCAATGGACGATGAGCATGTTTCTTTGATATATGATACGGGTGCCATGATTACACAAATGTCTACCGCCGATGCAAGACATATAGGAATAATTCATCCAGATGGCACGTCCGATTTTAACAACGAACCAGGTTTGGTTATTGGAGTCGGCGGTCAAGTAAATACTACAAGATTTCAGGATGTCCCATTAGTCTTAGATACAACTGAAGAACTTGCTTGGGGAATAGTAAATGTCTATGATAATGCACATGGATTATTGGGCATTAATCATATAAAACAATATAAGCGATACCGCGTGAAATTTAAATAAGTACATATGATATATGTCAAGTTTTGGACAAAGTTTAGTTTGTAAGAATTTAACATGTGATACAATTAATGGTCAAACATACAATCCTGTACAAACTTCAAAATGGACCGAAACAAATAATGTTTTGGAACCGGCAACCGCTGGAGCAAGTGTAAAAATTTCCGGTTTAGAAGTAGATGGAAATGCAAGAGTTAATGGAGAAATAAACAATACTACAAATAACAAAACTAACATTGATTTATTTGGAACAAAAGTATCAGGTAATTCATTTATTGGTTTGAATACCTCAGCCGTGGACATACTAAATGCTGAAACTATATATTTTATAAATTTTCAAAAAAAACCTGATGGTAGTGCAACTCAATTTTTCAGAATTAATATGAAAGGTGATATAATAGGTTGCAATGATATAGAATGTAATGATATAGAATGCAATAAGTTAACAACAAAAACTTTACAATACGAAAATCTTAATTTGTCAAATTTTCCGAGAATACAGCCTAAAGCTGGTCAAGGTATTCGAATATTGGAATTTCCTTCAAATACTTTTGGTGTAATGTGTATATTTCAGCTAGCAGGTAATGAAACAGGTACTCAACAAGCTAATTTCAAAATTCAACACGCTGATTCAGATGTGAATAATAACATTGTAGACAACTATGTTTTGATTTGTGAAGGTTTAGGTTTCTTTACTAGCGAAGCGAGGAGAGATACATTAGTTGCATCTTCAAATTTACTTGGAGAGAATAATTTGGAGCTTAGAATTTCTTCGTTGTTTCAAAATTTTTCAACCGATGTTATTAGATTTTTCTTGAAATTGACTCCTCATTCTCCAAACCCGTAATTTCTTCGGGGGGATTTTTTAGAATTAATGATAAGATATCGGAAGAGAAAAACGGTAAATGTATCCAAAACAGTAATATGTTATATAATATATGATATGAGCAACAAATCCCGTATAGACTTATAAATGACGGGGAATGTATCCAAAACAGTAATATGTTATATAATATATGATATGAGCAACAATTCCCGTATAGACTTATAAATGACACAATCTCCGATTGTTTCCGATCACGGGGAATGTATCCAAAACAGTAATATATGATATAATATATGATATTGACAACATTTCCCGTGTTCCAAACCGGGGGATTAATACTAAAGAACACAATCACACAATGGATATATGTTAGCGAGCTTGGGGAAGCGAGTGATGCAAGGCGGGCGTGGGCGGTAAGTAGGCGGTCACGGTGTCGACTTATGAAGATTTGCCATAGATAACCGTAGGTGCTCACTACATGGGAAGCGTTCCGAAATACTGGGAAATCCTGGCAAAATACAGAAGGTACTTAAGGAATACAGTTGTATTTAATAAGGATACTCCCCCTCTACACGCTTCCCATGTAGTGAACGACGACATGCGATGGAGCAGCGCGAGAAGGCTGTAGATGTCTTGTCGACCTTGTCTGATGTGAATCAGAAAGAGCACAAGCAAGCTATCGCAGAGACTGACCCGCTAAACTTTGGTGCAGTTGATGAGAAACGGCATAATTGCGGGGGCAAAGGAGGAGGCGGCGGCTGCCTTGCGGAATTTAAGTCATGGTGCTGGCCTGGCAAAAACCACCACAGAGGCTGGCGCGATACCCCCGCTGGTTCAGCCGTTGAGAGGCGGCAGTGCGGAGGCGAAGAAGAACGCAGCGGTCGCCTTGCGGAGCTTGAATGTCGTGGTGCTGGTCTGGAGCAGGCCATCGCAGAGCCCGGTACGATACCCCGCCCGCTGCTGAGAGACGCAGTGTGGAGGCGAAGTGCGGAGGCGAAGAAGAACGCAGTGGGCGCCTTGGGAAACTTGAGTATTGGTGATGGTCTGGAGCAATCCATCGCAGACGCTGGAGCGATTCCCCCGCTAGTTCAGCTGCTGAGCGGAGACGGCATTGCAGATGCGAAGGAGAAGGCGCCGGCCGCCTTGTGGAGCTTGAGTAGATTCGTGATCAAACATGGTCTGCAGCAAGCCATCGCAGACGCTGGAGCGATACCCCCATTGGTTCAGCTGCTCAGGGACGGCAGTGCGGGGGTGCTGAGGGGGAACGCGGCGGCTGCCTTACTACAGAAGTTGAGTATTGGTGATGGTCTGGCGCAAGCCGTCGCAGAGGCCGGTGCGATACCCCTGCTGGCTGAGCTGCCGAGAGACGGCAGTGCGGCGGGGGCGAAGGAGAACGCGCGGTCTGCCTTGTTGAGCTTCAGTTCTGGCGATGGTCTGCAGCGAGCCATCGCAGACGCTGGAGCGATTCACCCGCTGGTTCAGATGCTGAGAGAAGGCAGCGGCGGGGGCGAAGGAGAACGCAGCGGTTGCCTTACGGAACTTGAGTTGCAACTCTGATGACAGGAAGCAAACCATCGCAGAGGCTGGTGCGATGCCCCTACTGGTTGAGCTGCCGAGAGACGGCGCAGTGCGGGCGGGGCAAAGGAGGACGCAGCGGTTGCCTTGCGGAACTTGAGTGTGTTATGGTCTGGGTCAAGCCATCGCAAAGGCTGGTGCGGTACCGCTGCTGGTTGGATGCTGAAAGACGGCCGTGCGGGGGTGAAGGAGACAGCAGCGGGTGCCTTGTGGAACTTGAGTGGTGGACTGGTGGTGATGGTCTGGAGCAAGCCGTCGCAGAGGCTGGTGCGATACCGCTGCTGCTGGTTCAGCTGCTGAGAGACGGCAGTTCGGGGCCAAATGACGGAGAACACAGGGGGTGCCTTGTGGAACTTGAGTGGTGATGATGGTGTGGAGCAAGCCATCGTAGAGGCTGGCGCGATGCCCCTGCTGGTTGAGCTGCTGAGAGAACGTGACGGCTGCCTTGTGGGAATCGAGTAGGGGTGGTGGTCTGGGGCAAGCCATCGCATAGACTGATGCGTTACCGCTGCTGGTTCAGCTGCTGAGAGACGGCATTGCGGGCGGGGCGAAGGAGAACGCAGCAGTTGCCTTGCGGAACTTGAGTGTTGGTGCTGATGGTCTGGAGCAAGCCATCGCAGCGGCTGATGCGATACTCCTGCTGGTTCAGCTGATGCTGAGAGACCGGGCAATGCGGGGGCGAAGGAGAATGTGGCGGCTGCCTTGTGGAACTTGAGTGGCGGTGATGGTCTGGAGCAAGCCATTGCTGAGGCTGGTGCGATACCCCCGCTAGTTGAGCTGCTGAGAGACGACAGTGCGGATGCGAAGAAGAACGTGGCGGCTGCCTTGTGGAACTTGAGTGGTGGTGATGGTCTGGAGCAAGCCATCGCAGAGGCTGGTGCGATGCCCCTGCTGGTTGAGCTGCTGAGAGACAGCAACGCGGAGGCGAAGAAGAACGCGGCGGCTGCGCCTTGTGGAACTTGAGCTGTAACTCTGATGACAGGAAGCAAGCCATCGCAGAGGCTGGTGCAATACCCCTGTGGGTTCAAATGCTGGAAAAATGAGCAAACTTTATGATATACCGTAATGGCACACATCGATAGATGGGGAACTGGAATAATTTGGACATGCTCACAATGCATTGCGGAAATGTAATTATGTATTATGCTCAAGGTTGACGGTAATCCGCGCACTCATCCCGCGCAATCTGTGAAATGCCGAGCTTCGGAAATGCCCCTTTCAATGTGGATGAGTTGTGCTTGAACAAAACCCCATCCTACGTACTTGTGACTATCGGGTGCTGGGGGTTTGCATTCAGCATGACAAAGCATGCATACGCTTGTGTACCAAAAAACACAATTGACACAGTTGAGCATCTATGTTCTAACAAGGTACTATTTGGTACAGGTAGTATTGCTGAAAATAGTACTCTGCTCTTCCCCCTGAAAAGACGGTCACGCACTTCTGCACTGTCGGGATCGAACAAGGCGCGGTGAGCATACTGAAGCACGCACATCGGCATGATGCATGTGTGTATACGACAGCATAAAATGACCAGACAATACGCTTCTCTGAAAGGGCAGAACATCGGGAAGACACATTGCATCACGCAATCCTCTGCTATACAACGAACACACACGAAATGTGATAGTTGCATCGTGCAGCATCGTATTCAAATCCGCATTTTTGAAATTACACCCGGGTGCTTATCGCCCAATCCTCTTGCACTTGTGTATGTATGCGAATTATCGGCCTGGTATGCGATATGCCGGCATAGAATCCTTGATTTTAAAGGATCTTAAGTGGAAGTCTTCCCACTTATGAAATGTGCGGTGTTCGTCGGCAAATGGTTACTTTGTTGTTGCTGCCCAATTTTTGCAAACATATGTTTCCATGTATCGCTCACCGCCAATGGAGCCATGCAAGGGACCAAAAACATATAACTACGACACTGACATCAGCAGCGAGAATTTGCAAATTCAGGCATGATTATATCCAAACTGTTGCATACAATCAGATTTCATCGATATACGATTCCACATGGTATCTTATGTGAGCCATTCTTCAGACCCCCTATAGAATGTAAACATGCAAAGCAGTGCCTTATTCCTACCACGTTCGCCCATCGCTGTTACATGGATAGTTCTTGGATCATGTGCGCATCTGCCGGCCCTAGAAGTGTACGAGCTAGTTATCACTTGGAGCAGAGCAACCTAGACCCAAGCTGTGCTTACGGATGCAGCATTGTGTATTCATGCTGAGCGATACTGCGCGCGCACGTGCCTATTGCCATTACCGACATTCATGATATGCCTAGAATGTGCGATTTGCATTAATAATAGTCTGCATCATATAAGTGCAAACGCTGATTCCGCTAGACTATGCCATATTTATCGGCCAGTCTCAGAGGCCAGTCACAAACGATCCACACGGCGGCAGGGGTGCACTCCTTTCTTTTTTCCATTTAGCATCTTTCTTTTGTCAACTCGTTACATCCTTTCCCCTGGCATTGGCACCTTTCATACGCGCACCGCCCTTACAATTGGTCAAACTGACTTCGCACCATTTTTGTTCATATACTTCTTGATAAAACTCCCCACACGCCCCGAAAGGGAGCGAAGGTTTTTCTTTTCTTTCCTTTCTTTCTTGATAAAACAATTAGCCATACCCATGTATTCACCATGCAGAGCCTGTCCATGCAGACCACCTTATCACAGCAATTGGTCCACTCCAAGCAACTTTGTTGCAATGTATGGTATCTCTGCATTTGCGGCATGGTCATCTTCTTTAACTACGTCATGCAACATCTGGCACCACCCCCACCGGTTCTGTATTTAGATCATTGGCAATTTGCATAAAAGTAACTTCAAGTCTTTCTATATACATATCACGTCGCTCTACATACAGAATTATTGCCTTGTATAAGCTGCCTCGAAAGAGTGATACGAGCGACTTTAATCCGCGTCGTCACACCGGCTAGGAACACTCCTGCAACGCTAGAATTTCAGTTTCAACACCGCGACCCACTCACGATAATGAATATACAAGCATAATCTCGATACCGTTTTGAAGCTCGAGTTCATTATCGCTCACAACTGTTTAGTTTCCAATCCGAGGGACAGCATAAGCTATCCCAGGAGTGGAGTCAATCGCCCAAGTGGAGGCACACCGTTCGCCGATACGCATAAGGCACACGCGTGTTTTTACATTTCCAAAATTATATATATACGCAATAGACCAATACCTACATTTCGAGCTTCTGATAGGTGTTTTCAGCTCATTCGCAACCACACTAGCGCAGTTTGTGGCCCTGTTTACATGCCAACGCCGTCAAGGAATCTTTGGTACGTCATCCTTTCTGGTATGCTTTACCTTTATAAATGTAATGATTGCACTCAGCGATATAATGTTTGGGGTGAGAAGTGCCAAGTTTCAAGAGATAGGGCGCCAGAAAACCCCTTGGTTGCATTGTGTGTTTCGATTTGACGAAAACTCAACCTTTAAGCCCAAAGCAAAGCGCATGCTATAGGATCCGAGTCCTTATAAGGTGTCTTTTTGGGTGTCAGCATGTCACAAATTACTGGAGCTAAATGCTATTCTTCTCTAGTCACACTCCCTTGGGGTTTCAAGCGATTTTTCGCCGACTTTGACCCAATTCTCATCGCAGTCGATCGAAAGAGATAAGTAGCTTGAAGCAGGTGTGGGGTTAGATCGGCGTGGTTTTAAAGGAAACGTTTCACTGCTTACGACACGAATGCACGCCAGAGAGCGCTGGCTTAAAAGGAACTGAGTGAGGCTATAAAAAAACGAGCCCAACTCACGAGAATGCAGTTGAGACAGGAGGAAAATGCTGAGGAGGTTTACACGTGGGAGGACATACTTAGCATCTTCTTTCCTAAACCTGAGCAGGACAGGTGCCCACCGTGTTTTCAGGATATTCTTCCAGAGTATGAACTGGAGGCTCTTTATGACTTCTTACTTAAACCTCAAAAAGAAGAGTGCATGTTGTGTTTACAAGAACTCTGTAACGTAGATCAAGTGGACCACGGCTCGATGTCAACAGACCGTCGTGATAGTTGCCATAGGGTCTGTGATAGTTCCTCCGAGTCAGAGACCGAGTCAGAGGCTGAGTCTCGGTTTGGTGGCTATTTCTATGGTGACTATTTTGCCTTGGATTATGCTATTTCTTGTGGAGCACTAGTAGAAGAACAGTATTACCGTTCTGGTTAAGTTTTAATATGATGTAGAAAAAGACTTATCTCCCTCGATACACGCTTCACATACAACAGACCGAGGGAAAGCTCGTGTCCGCCGGATCAATCGTTTCCGCAAAAATGGATGGTGTTGGGGTGATTTGCTCCCTTCAGAAGCCTGAAGGTGCATGCCTCCACCATGACCGCAGCCATCTACACGTAGATGGAAAGCTAATGCACTCGCCACTAGTGCGTTGATATTTGGGTTTCAGTGCAAAGCCGCATATTCATCCAGGAATACACACACATGATTGCAGCCGAAAGCATTACGAATTTCAGGGCGGACAACGTCGGTCGGTAAAAGCCCCATGTGCGGCGACCTCTCAGGCCGGAGGAAGGAGATATGCAGGGTGCATGTGCAGGGCGCCTACAGCACACCCGGGGGGCATGCAGATCGCGGCATGGAGTGCAAATTCCGGGCACTCTGAATACACGCGCACAAGGGAGGGGGTGGGGGGGTGGCTCAGCAGGTACCAACTCCCGAGTAAGGAAAAAGTGAGCGTGGCGTCACATGAAAATCGATGCCTCGGCTAGGCCTGATGTTAGATGCACCAAGCAACACACGATCCGCCCCTCGTGGATCCATCGTGTGGTCACATCGCTCACATGTGGTGCCCGTGTCGGCAGGCCGGCTGCTGCGACCTGATACACCGGAGCACGACACCTAGCTAGGTGGCACGTGCAACTGCGGTTGACATGGGCTATGCTTCATAGCTCACTGCTCGGAGGCCGCACGCGTCTGCGCTGGATCCGCACGCGTCTACGCTCGGGAGGCGGCGCATTTAGCCCCGCTCCTGCACGCACCTGCGCGCCCGCTCTTGTAATCGCGTTTCCGCGCAGATCCAGCTCGCGCAACGTTCGGCGGCGCAGCATTTGGCAGATTCCCGCGAGCGTGGCGTCACTGATCATGTTGCGGCTGAAGTCGCATTGCGTCAGCTGATCCCGAAGCCGAATACCCCGTCAGCTGATCCCACAGCCAAATACCCCGTCAGCTGATCCCGCAGACGAATACCCCGTCAGCTGATCCCGCAGCCGAATACCCTGGCCAGCTGATCCCGCAGCCGAATACCCCATCAGCTGATTCCGCAGCCAAATACCCCGTCAGCTGATCCGCAGCCAAACACCCCTGTCAGCTGATCCCGCAGCCAAATGCCCGTCAGCTGATCGCAGCCAAATACCCGTCCAGCATCGCAGCCAAATACCCCGTCAGCTGATCCCGCAGCCAGGTATTCCGGGCGCCACAGCGCCGTCAACTGGGGTGCTCAGGCCTCGAACCGAGAGTGATTATGTTTCAAGGCCTGTTATTTTATCAAGGCCATAGCCACCCTGCCTCGGGTGCCCGCGTTCTCGGGTGTCTGCGAAATCACCGGTAGAAGGGTGTTTGAGCATTTTGGTTAGATAAGCTTGCAGAGAGGTTTTTAGGGTTGAACGCCGCCAGTGCCCACTGCTCTCGCGGATCAGCCGAGGGCAGTTGCCACGGTCGACGGGATGGCCGCGCGCGTCGTCAGTAGCCCTCTCCTTTTTGCACAGCTCGAAAGGAGAGGGCAAGAAAGAATGCCGTAGGGCAGCGAGGAGCCCTACAGGCCGCTGAGAGACAATCCTAGGGCAGCAAGGAGCCCTACAGGCTGCTGAGAGACAATCCTAGGGCAGCGAGGAGCGCTACAGGCCGCTGAGAGACAATTGTAGGGCAGTGAGAAGCGCTACAGGCTGCTGAGATCGCTGCACACCTCCTCAATGCAGATAACTTTGATTTTTAAGCCAAACAGAAGGAAACGGGCTTGTGCCATATGCTGCCACGAGGTGCCCACAAGTCTGCCCCCAAAAATGTGAGGAGCGCGCATACCATCGTGTTTGAGCTCAGCGCTTGTGCCACATGCTCGATCAGGGGCTTCTTATGCTGCTCAGTGTCAAGTTTCTCGTCACCCACGTCATGCGAGGTCTCCGGCTGCGGGCAAGTCTTCCGCTCGCAGCTGTTCAGCGCGTTCCAGCTGAGTCACCATAACCACCCCCGCCCCTTTCAGTGCAATGCGCCTGGTTCCAGCTGAGAGGAGCTCCGGCGCTGGCGCGTAAGGGCAGTTTCTAGGGCCCTGGGCGGGGAATGGGTTTGGGTTGGAAGTGGCAGCGCATGGGGCGGCCGAATAGGGATCCTCAAGAGGTCTGGCAGCTAGAATGTCACTTATTTCAAAATTAGCGCAAAACTAAGCATACACCGATAGGCGCGTGTAGTGTTGCAGTGTGCTGCTACGCGGGGGGGCTCATCGCTGCTACGTGGGGGCTCATCGCTGCCATGCGGGGGCCTCATCGCTGCCACGCGGGGGCTCATCGCTGCCACGCGGGGGAGCTATTGCAGAGGGAAACGGGACACGAGGCTGCGCACCTCAAGTCTAGTGCTGTGAGGGACGTGTTCAAGGAGAGGGCCTCCACGAAAGGCATCGTCGCGCTCGGGCCCTCGGCTCCGAGCTCATTGGCTGCAAACTCGAGTGCTCGTAGGCCGCTGCCCTCCTTCGCGGTCAGCACAGCAGCACACGCCGCGCTCCCCTCCGTGCCGAGCTCGTTCTTTCCTGCTCTAGCCCCCCACCCGTTCCCCAATAGTTCAGCACTCACAGCGCCTCCGCACCTGCAGGGCTGCACATCCTCCTCCCCGCACCCCTACCCCCCTTCGGCGCTCGCGCCTGGTGAATGCGGTGTTCACATCGACCACGCGGGTAAGACCCTTGGAGCTGGCGGCACGCTCTGTCAGGTCACGCCAGCGGGCAGCGACCAGCTACTCCCTCTCTCATGACAGCGTGAAGACGCGCACCCCTCACGCTCCCATCAGCAGCTCCCACACACGCAACGCCGCGTTCCCTCTACTCCTCCCTGCACTCTGATCCTCGGTCGGCGAGTGCAACATGCCAGCCCACGCCATCGGCGCTGCGCCAGAGCCGCGGAAACTGCATGCCACGACAGCTTCGATCTCCCCACAAGCACCCAGGTGGTCACCCATGCAACGAGTCAGGTCTGCCCGGAAAAGCCACGCCTGTGTCACGCCAGTCACGCGCCCCGCGCCGTACGATGGCCCAAACCAAGCAGCTGGTTCCTCAGCGCGCCAGGAGGGCTCGTGCCACGACGCGAAGCGGAACTGGAAGTGTAGGCCTGCGCCAGTCAGACGGCCACAACTCCCATCTCGGGCCGTCTCACGTGAAGTCAGGTCATTCGGAGCCGGGTAGAGGGCGGCTGTAGACGCGGCGGGGTTAGCGCGGTTCGAGGGCATGCAGGGCGAACCGAGCCTTAGGCTGGTCAGAGCCCGGCTCCGTGCGAGACAAGGCCCAAGAGCTCGCATTCCCTGCCAAGGCACCGCGCGGTCCCTCCCTCCCCCCTCCCACACCACCTCCCCCGGCGTGCTCAGCTCCAGATGATGGTGGGCCTCCAGCGGAGCACAGCATAGCGCAGACGATGGCGGGCCTCCAGCGGAGCACAGCATAGCGCAGACGCTGGCGGGCCTCCAGCGGAACACAGCATAGCGCAGACGATGACGGGCCTCCAGCGGAGCACAGCATAGCGCAGACGATGGCAGGCCTCCAGCGGAACACAGCATAGCGCAGACGATGGCAGGCCTCAGCGGAGCACAGCATAGCGCAGACGAGGGCGGGCCTCCAGCGGAACACAGCATAGCGCAGACGATGGCGGGCCTCCAGCGGAGCACAGCATAGCGCAGACGCGGATGCAGCAGCTGGCAACCCGGAAAGGTGCAAAGTGCGAGGGCCCTGCTTGTTACCAGCAAGCATGAGGCACCAAACGGAATGCAGTGTAGACCCCGGAACTAGCCCACAACCACCACAACCCGAGTAAACCCCGCAGCCGTGGCAAGCTGTCCACACACCCCAGTCTGTGGGGGTGCCGCCAACCCAGAGGCCGGTGGGGGCCCATCCACCGCTGCACCGCAGGTCTCCATCGGGCAGGGGTCACGGCAGGTGCTCCGACCCAGGCAAGGAATCCCGACAGGAAGTCAGAGGCGACACCCCGCTGCCTGCGTGAATGCCTGGATTTCCCCTGCCCTGGCCGGCGTGGCAGCATGCTTGCGGCGCCCATCAATTCATGTTTGCATACACACCTCCACCCCAAGTGCACATCCGCGTAGGTCGAGGTTTTCCAAGACGGCGTTGCCCACGAGCGCCTCCGCCAGCGCCTCAACACCTGGTGCCCCCCTCCCCTCTCCTCCCTTCCAACCCCTATATCCCCCCGAAGCAAGACCTTTATGAGGGGATTGCTCCGCTTCGCCCGCGTGTGAGAATGCCACCCACCCTTCCTTCGGCCGTTAAGCATGTCAGATACGAACCTCCACGCCCCCTTGCCGTGACGAAGTGATGTCGCGCCAGATCGAGCCGGCAGAATGCAGGCCCTTGCTGCCAGACTTGAGGCCTCGACCTCCAAGGTCCAAGCCCTGCGTCCGCAACAGCTGGTGGGTTCACTCGAGTTTGGCGGCAAGCGCCTGTAGGGCAGTGACAGCGATCACTGCCCGTGAGAGGAACCGAGGACCGGGCCGCTCCTTGCACACTTATTGCCTGCAGCGAGGGGGCAGCCTCAGCCGCTAGCCTCTGCCTGTGCTGCGGTCGCCCTGGCCTTTGCCCTCCTGCTCTGACTGAAGCAGCGGTTTGCACTGTGGTCAGTTCGCCACATGGGCAAGGCTCGCGTCAAAGCTCAAGGCCGCCCCCATCCTGGAGCTAGGCTGGCCAAACCGTCGCGAAAGCACCGGCATGGACGGCACATGGGGAGAGCGGGTGCACGCCTCTGAGGTCGCTCCGATGGAGGTTGACGGTGCCGGTGAGGAGACGGGTGGCCGCCTTTGTGATGGACCCGGGCATCACCGTCCACGTTAATCCTGCGTGCCCGCTCCGCCCTCCTCTTCGAGCACACGAGCAGAGCACCCTCGTCACAGTCCAGATCAATGCCAGCACAGGAGCGCTTCACGGCCTGTGGCGGGCCCCGTCCTCGCGACGAATGCAGGAACCCGAGGCGTACCCCGATGCAACAGACGCGAGTGCCCCCGCACAGCGCGCAACGGGAATGACCAACCCCTCTCATCCACCCTTCCGCTCCTCTCAGAAGTGTACCCCCCTTACCGTCGAGCTCCACCGGTGTTCCGCTGCGAGGGTCCTGCACAGTCACTTGCCACCGAAAGTCCATCTGCGAGGTGGCCCCATCCGCCTCCACACAAGCCCCCCTCCCATTCATCCGCTCGCACGCACAATCCGCATCCGCAGCGCATCCTCGAGGCCGGGGCGATGCCGTGATTGATCGAGCCCCTGCGAGCGCGACCGAGCCCCTGCGAGCGCGCCCGAGCCCCTGCGAGCGCGACCCGAGCGCACCCGACCCCTGCGCGCGACCAGGCCCTGCGGCGCGACCGAGCCCCTGCGAGCGCGCCCGAGCCCCTGCGGCGCGGCCGAGCCCCTGCGGCGCGACCGAGCCCCTGCGGCGCGGCCGAGCCCCTGCGAGCGGACCGAGCCCCTGCGAGCGCGACCGAGCCCCTGCGAGCGCGACCGAGCCCCTGCGAGCGCGACCGAGCCCCTGCGCGCGCGACCGAGCCCCTGCGAGCGCACCCGAGCCCCTGCGAGCGCGCCCGAGCCCCTGCGAGCGTGTCGCTGGAAGGCCCCGGCAATGCCTTGGGAATATGGGCAGCCGCACTCGGCCGAGTGAAGCGGGCTCTTTGGCGGCAGGCCATATGACATGCTGAGACATGGGCGCCTCAGGGCTCCGCACCGTAATGCTGTTCTTGCTGAGGTCGATGGAGCGGAGGGCGGCGCTGGTGGCGAGAATCGCGCGAACAGCGTGCATCCCCGGGCTCCCAAGCTTGCAGCCTGAGAGACCGAGGTGCTGCAGCGGCACCCCTGGGTCCTTGGCGAGGGCGGCGCTGAGCGCAGACAGGCCGGCGTCTTGGATGGGGTTTCCGGACAGGCAGAGGCTGGTAAGGGTGCGACTTGCTGCGAGCCCCGTGGCGAGCCTTGCCACCCCGTCGGGCGCCACGCCGGCGCTCCGCAGATCTAGCACCCTCAGCGCCTTGCTCTGCGGAAGTGCTTCGCCTGCTCACACGCAAACGTGGAAGGGGGGGGCGAGGGACATGCGGCTCAATCCTCCTGGCGCACGGCGCCGGCCGTAACCGGCGGCCCCACCTTACAGGCATACACATGAGGCAGGTGCCAGGGCTTTTGCACCGCCCCATCAAGCCCTCAACCATCGCGTTAATCGCGAAAATGGTACTCCGCATCTCACCGGCGGCACCCCGCGTCATGTGCTATGCAATGGCTGGCGGCGTAAGTCCTCAACGCAAGTCATCCCCACCATTGGTGCGGCAGCGCAGATCAATGGTTGGCGGCGTAAGTCCTCAACGCAAGTCATCACTGGTAAGTTGAGCAGACCATGCTGATCGTGATTACTTGAGATATGCCGCTCAGCTGCCGGGTTCTGGGGCGCACCTAAACCCTAAATAGGGTTCTGGGGGCACCTAAACCCTAAATAGGTTCTGGGGCGCACCTATACCCTAAACAGGGTTCAGGGGCACACCTAGGCCGATGCATCCTAAGGGAATGTGGTGGAGTAGGAGGCGGGCGTCCAACGGCAGCGGGTCCGTGTAGTGATCCCTCAGGAACTCGTCGAAAGCGGTGCGGTCCTTGACTCCTATGACCGGGATGTGCACCTCCGGGTCGACGCCGCCGATCACCATGTTGTTGTCACCCGTGTTGACGATGACGATGGCCACAGCGCCGGCCTGCCGACACCTTACCGCCTTCGCGGCTGTGAGTGCAACACGCTCGTCGAAGATCGAGCTTCAGGAAGCTGTGCATGTGACACTCCCTCGGTTCCCAACCTCCCATGACCGCTGTGCATGTGACACTCCCTCGGATCCAAACCTCCCATG
>LGRX02035042.1:0-16620 GCA_001247695.2 Cymbomonas tetramitiformis | reverse complement strand
TGAACAACCGGACTTGGTCTGAGGCTGGCTACTTGGAAGGGACTGAGCGACATTTACGGTAAACAGAATGTTCTGGCTCGTTCAATGCACTGCCTGGGTGAATATGTCTGTAAAGACGAGGAGTGTGTGTTCTTTCAAGTTGGAGGCAAACACTTCGTGAAGCGAATGTCGCGAACGACCGGTAAAAACGAGGAGGACTTCCTTGGACACATGGTATATATTTCTGTTTTTGTGAAACGCAAACCTTTGTTTCCACCGATAGCTCGGGTAGCTTCCTGAAATAAACTTCGTGCTTTACAGGTGTATGGCCCGGCTTGCCCCAAGTGCCAGACCCCTACCGAGTACGTTGCTTGTTCCGCTCGTGCCACCGCTGCACGTGTCGCTCGACCTGGATGACGTAACAGGTTGTTTGCTATTTTTCGAGCACAAGGGTGTACACACTTGCACTCCTGTGCAGAAAAAAGGGAAAGCAACTCTTTCACCCGACACGCAGGAAGCGATTGCGAAAGTCGTGCCGATTTTTGGGAACGCTAGTGGAGAAAAACTCAAAGCTGCCGCGACAATGGAAGCCTTCCAGAAAATGCTTTCCTCTGACGAAGGGTCCCTGGAAGATGTCTTCAAGGTTGCGAGGGAGGTTCAAGACCAACGTGCAGTCAAAGAGGAAGTCCTTAACCCCTAAACTGCTACGTGATGAGCTAGCTCATCAAACACTCAAAACTGATCTCGGCGACAAATAACTCAAATTCACTTTTGAAGACAGTTTTGAAAAGCTCTCATCGAGCCGCATGCAGCCATGCACTTGGGAGCAACCATTTTGCGACGATACTCTTAATATTTGCCGAGACCCACTCTATTTTAGCTTGACCATAATGAGGTACATCTAGGGCACATCTGCCATAGTGTTACACACCCCTAACAATATAAGTAGCCCTAACCGCATGTTGAGCACTTTGTAAGATTATACCCGGAGGTCTAGGGTCAATATTAGGGCTTAAATTGTTAACGATGTGCACATCCATCAACATTTTTCAGTTGACAATCACGTCATCGGTGTCAAGTGTCATGCATTTTCAACGTTTGCGTGCGATTCGCCTTGAGAAGACCTTTCCGACACTATTTTTAAAAGCTGAGGCAGGACCCTTGTGCCAAAGTTATTGTAAATAAATCCGAAATTTCAAAACCCCAAAATTCCTTCCGCAGTTTAGGGGTTAATAAAGCCAAGGCGAACACCCGGAAGCGCCCCATGCAGAAGGATGCGGACATCGAGTGGGGAGAACTGGATCGTATTTTGAAGAAGAAGAACTTGAGGGTCTTCCACTTCGACCGCCATCCCCTCAAGTTCTTCATGTCTCCTCTGGAAATGCCATGGTGTCCGGCTGAAATCATGTTGATGATGGACCGGCGCATCGGCAAACCTCCCTTCAACACCGCAGCATGTTACTCAGATGCGGGGCATAGTTGTGTGAAGAGTTCAGCAGTTGAGCAGGTATGGTTTGTTTTTACATGCAATTTCCAAAATAACACGACGTTACTCGAAATATTCTGAGAATAAATTTCCTCGATAGGTCTGCACGGTGATCCACGGCATCGGTATACTGAAGCTTGCTACCTTCCCTTTACCCGGTGGAGAAAGAGGGGAGGACGAAGCAAAGATGTGGGCTGGTTGTGACCATGCAATTTCCGGGAGGCACCAGGAAGACTTGTCGGGCAAATTCCTGGCACGGGCCCTTACCCATCACCGAGAGGTTCTTCATCAGTGAGCAGCAGCGAGAGCTACCCGAAATTGACAGAGGCGCCCCGGCGGCTTATCGGCTCAAGTTGCCCCCTAAATGGCGTATCCACGACGTCTTTGCGCAGCATCGCCTCAAGGAATACCGCACCGCGGATGAAGCTTTTGCAATTTTTCCAATTTTAAGTATGGGAATATCATGAAAATCGAAAATTTTACGTAAAATTTTGAGATTTTCACTGTTCGTCTACGGCCCGCAGCCGGATCCAATCCCGGCCCGCTTTCGGCCCGGCGTGACACGCTACGGCCCCGGGCCGGCCCGCCACGGTAAGATATATGCCCTGAGGGGAACCCACTTCTCTGGACAATTGCCTACCTTGGGAACAATACTGTCGCTCCTCTGACGCCTTTGTGACGCATCTGGCTCTTCTGGACTCTGTGGTCTCGTCACGCGAGCTACGACTGCTGGTACTTTTCAGTGGTACAGGTAGTGCGGAGAGAAGTTTCCTGTCATGTTATCCGAATAGCACCGTGGTCACCGTAGATCATGATCCTCGCTGGCAACCTACCTACGCTGAGAAGGTACACGACTGGGACTTCAAGCGTTACGCTCCTGGTTACTTTGACGTCATTTGGGCTAGCCCACCGTGCACAGAATATAGTCAGGTCAAGACTACTGGGGTGCGACAACTGCGACAGGCGGATGCCTGTGTACGCCGTACGCTTCAAATTCTCGATTTTCTCCAACCCAAGCATTGGTTCATGGAGAATCCGATGGGCAGGTTTCCCTTTGCGCTGCGATTTCGACCCGTAGCCCGCAGTTTACCTACTCCGTTATATTGCTCTTACTGTATGTATGGCACTGGCTACCGCAAGCCTACTTGCATCTGGACGCAGTCGCCTCCTCCGGTGGACCTGCGATACTGTACGATGGATACTCCTTGTCTTCACCAACAGACTCTGGGATCACATCCGGAAACTGCTCAACTGGGGCCTCATCCTGGGCAACAAGGAGCGGGAGTCTCCGCTGCTGTATACCCTCTGCCCTCGGGATTGCTTCGCCAACTCTTCGAGCACCTGTTCGATCAGAAAAGCATATCACGCATACATACGCATGGCTGATCTGTGTCTGGATCTTAGCTGCTGTACAAATGACCCTGATTTATCATCTCTTTGTACTAACAAGCTAAGAGGGGAGGCGTTGTGCCAGGGAACACTGGCCATGTCAAGCCATTCGATTGGTATATTGTATTTATGCCCAGTGGGGCAGTGAGATGGAAATGGGCTCGGAAGGGGACTCCCGAGCCATTGACTGCGTACTATGGGGAGCGAAAGCCTGGTCTCGATTATAGCTGGCAGCATATTATCGTCCACCCTTCTGGAGCGCTACGCCGCTGGGAGCGTAAGAGGGGCGGTGGCTGGTTTCTGCAAGACGCCACTTCAGCGAAGGAGCCTGTAGCGCCATTTTCATTACCGCTCAGTAATGCGTTCTGGGAGAAGGCGAGGGTGACTGACGAGTATGAGTATCGCGGGATTCCATACACTGGGCCTAAGAATGCGACGCCTACGAACAGTGACGATTCGGGTACAGGTGCTGTGACCTGGAGTAAGGAAAAGCTACCAGATTCGGATGACAATGATGACGCGGGTGTCACGGACAGTAAGCATGACATGGATACTGCCAGTCCGAAATGGGTGCCTGACTCGCCTGAATATGATGACACTGAGGATGACGTCAGCGAGTTCGGTGACTTGGTAGCTGACGATGCTGAGGAACAGGCTGAAGCTCGAAGGTTGAAGAGACTGGGACTGCAGCTGATCATGGATGACAAGGATGAACTTATCTGGGCGCCAAAGGGCACCTCCCCGACCTCACCCGTTCAGCCAGAGGATCCGCCTATCACCGAGCAGAAGTCTGAGGCCATAACTGAGGATGCTCCAGCCTCTGTGGTGGAGACTGTTCAAGTACAACCGAAGGAACCATCTGGGCCAGATATTGGATTGACTTCAATGAGTGAAAATAATGCTGGGGTGTCCGAGGTGACGAAGAGGCAACCCAGGAAATATCCTGCCTGTTGGACAGCTGAGCACATAGCTTATTTGGAATGTACCCGAGGCAGTGACAGTGATGATGAAGAAGTGCAGGACGTGGCTCCTCGTAGGAAGAAGGCAAAGGCCAACAATGGACAATGAAATCAACTGTCTTGATTAGGATTGTCCAAATGCAGATTCTCTGATTAGGATTTGTATAGGTGGCAGATGATGATATGCCAGCCGACATGGGACAGATCGATCAGAGATATGAAATGCGCGCCTTGAAAGTAAGGCGAAGAAAGTAAGCCTTGAAAGTAAGTAAGGGAACTCTTAGGGGGTAACTGCTAGGGGGTGGGTTAGCCCCCTAGACGTTAGATGTGCTGCTAGGGGGGCAGAATCCTTGTCCGGAATTGGGCCCTCTCCCCCAAAGCAATGTTCGCCCCCCCTAAAGTAGTTCCCAGGTGCAGTGATATGGTGGCCCAGACTGGTATTGGCGAGCTAGAAGGTCAAGCGAGAAAGTGTGTACACACTCCAGGCAGGCGAACTCCTCCACGAATTGGTCAATACAAACACGTACAGCTCGGTACTTCGCGGCTCTGGTTATACCCTCAAGACGACACCAGTGACACTCCGGCACACGCGTGGATATTGAGTGCTAATAGAGGGCGAATATCCACGGAATAGCGCGTCCAGTAAGGTGCGCTGGTTGTAGTTGCTAAAAAGATGTTGTAGGAGTCCTCAAAAGTGGCCAATTTGTACATAAAATATCTATATTATTAAGCCGCCTAATATGCTCTTTTTGAGCCTTCCGATTCAAAAATGCCGATCTGCCGCATCGTGTCGGCTGTCCTACTGCAGACGTCGGCTGTCCTACTCCAGATTTTGCGAGGAGCTCACAGACGCTGCTCATCTGACCAATCATATTCACAGTACTTCATTAAATTCGTAACTTTTTCATACCCGATCTTCCATTCAGGAAAAATTCGAGCCAATGATGTTTTAGATTCTGGCCTAAAATCAGGTTATCGTCCGATTGAATCTTAGATGGTTACGGGCGTCAGATCCGGATATTTCCTGGACTCTCATCGTTAATTTTTCCTACCATCCATGAAGCAGGTTCATGGAACCTAATCCTGAATCGAGAATGCCGCGGACCCGCGTATGACGGTATGAGTGTTTGACCGAGCACCCGTTCCAAATACGTTCCGCGCCTGCCAACGTTACATTCATTATTCACCAGGAGCGCCCACCCTGCACTACTGCACTGCACGCAGACCTGAACTGCCTGCAACTCCAGCTTTATACTTTTCACTATTTTTCACTTTTCACTATTTTTCATTGGTTATGTAACGATGGAATCGCCGAAATGAGACTGGAACCGGCGAATGAGACTCAAATGAGACAGGGTATTTTTTTGCGGAATTTTGGTTCTAGGGGCCATATAGATGTGGTATCCATGATAAAAAACGAACTTTGTTAAGAAATTTTGATTTTACAGCCGAAAAACAGCCAAAAACACTCCACGAAGGCTGAAAAGTTGGGATATCTGAATTTTGTTTAAAAGACAAGATTATTGCGATACTCACATATTTTGAAGTTGAAAATATGATATAATAACAAGGTAAGTTGAAAATTTATGAAAAGACCATGCATACTCCTTGCTTAGAATGTTTATTGGGGTATTTTTGTGTCACGTGAAGCCGCGACACACTGAAAATAAGTGAAAATTGACTATAACACGGGATAACGGTGTTGTAGGCTCAAACTTATCTTAATTAAGAATGTTCAAAACAAAAGACATAAAAAAAAAACTTCATAGGGCAATGCTCCACAGCTGCCGGATGGCTCATTTTTAGCCAGTTCAGCTGAAATGGCTTAGGGTTTGAAGCGGGAGTGCAAGTCATGCCTTGAACTGTGATGAATGATGAAAATGCAAAGTATCCCTACTGTTCACAAGTTTCAAATATGGTCAAGAACCAAAAAAACACCACCAACAATACGTGGGATTGAAGCATATTCGCAATTACTATTTACACGCACGAGCATTACTCAGGGTTTGAGTGCAGGCTAGCCTAAGAGATGGGCGCTGGTACTTCCCCCATAATACATCCGCACCACCGCCTGTGCATACAGTGCGTCGGCGGTGCTGCCCGACTCCCCCTGGAAGGAAGCAAGGGCTTTAAGCTCCTCCAACCTGATGCTTGCGTCGAGGGCGGCGGTTGTGCTCTGCTCCTTCAAAGCAATGACGAGCTTCTGTGCCTCTACCCCGGCCGCTCTCTGCCTGTCAGGTACCAGCCTTGGCTGTCCCACAGGCACTCCTGGTGTACCTTGGGCGTCCAACGCCACGGGCATCGGCTGCTGCGATGAGCCCTGAAGACCTCGGAGAGGGCCAGCTTGGCCTCCGGGCATCAAAGCCTGCGAAAAGCCCCATTAGAGATGGTCAGTAGTGTGCCAGGTTTCGGAACTCCGAGGGACATAAATAGAAAAAACAAAACAATATAAAAACGTTATATTCTAAACAAGAAGGAAACCTTACCGAGATGAGCTGCATAGAGATCTCCTGGGTGTACCTCTCGCTGTTCTTATGGCTTTCCCGTTCGATGGCCATCTGCTCCTTCAGATCCTGGACGGCTTTCTGTGACTGTTCGTTGAGGGCGTTTTTGAACGTGTCGATCGTCTTGTTGGAAGCCTCGGAGAGTTGCTGCTGAGCAACGACGTGTTTGTCCGTCAGCTGCACCTGATGCTGCAGGTGCTTGTTCTCAATGGCATCTTGCCTTTGCAACAGCGCTGCTTGGAGCTCCTTGGCCTCCTGGTTGCGCTCGTCCTGGTCTTTGCGCAATTCCTGCTCCCGAAGCCTTGCTTGCTTCCCCTGCTCCTCCAAGGCCTTCTTACTCTCCAACTTCGACTCCTCCAGAGCCTTCTGAAGGCGCTCGTTTTCCTTGGCAAGGTTGGCAACCTCAATCTCGGACTGGTCACGAGCACGTTTCAACTCTTCAAGGTTTTGTCTGTCGGCGTCGGAGTCGGTGTTCCTGGCATTAGCGTTCCGCACGCTTTCGGACGTCAGCCTCAAGAACAGGTCCGCCATGTACTTCTTCATCTTGGCGTCCTGTGAGCATGTGCAGGTTTGTCAGTCAACAGTCTGGTCAAAACTTAATCAATACACCAAAATAGGGAAAAGGGGGCCATAAGTACCATGTCCTGGACCTTCTCCTTTTTGGAAAGAGGTCTATCTCGCCGCTTTGGGAGGTCATCCTCTTCCTCAGACTGGCTTTCTTGAACGATGCTCTGAGAAGGCTCCTGCACTTCGTTTTGCACCCCAAAGGAACCGTGCAGTACTTCTTCAAGGTCCAACTCAGGCTCGTTGGTCTTTTCGCTGTCCGTAAGGTCCAGTTTTTGCCGTAAGGTCACCGGCGGCCGACAAGAGGAAGTCCGTTTCCTTTTGGTATCTGCTGCTGGCTTTGGTGGCGATGACAGCTTTCGTTTCCTCGTGCCACTGCCCAAAACATCGCCAACAGCTCCGCTTGCACCCTTCCCCTTGGCCTCGCCAACAGCTCCGCTTGCACCCTTCCCCTTGGCCTCGCCAACAGCTCCACTTGCACCCTTCCCCTTGGACTTGGAAACTGCTTTCCGATTCCCCTTCGAGTTCTTGCTACCTTCACCAGCATGGTTGCCGGGTACTTTCTGCTTCGCGTAAGGAGTACTGTCCGAGAGCTGCATCGGTGCACCACTTGACATGACAAATGCCGTCACCGTCCCCACCAAACGGAAGGTGAGCCCCGCTGAGAAGTTGGAGGAGGCGAGAGTCCAGTAGTTGGTGTCGCCAACCTTTGCCGCTGTCCTCGCCCCACCTGGCTGCTCCGAGCGCCTCTGCTCTTCGGCCGCGATATTTTCCCAGGCAAAAGCCAATACCTGCTCAAAGCCTTGATACCTCTCGGCCTCCTCGGCTATTTCCCCATCGGCAAAGGGCAGCTTCGTGGGTAACGTGCCGAGGTCGCCGTCTGCATAATCGGGCAGGCGGATGTCGTGGGCGTAGACCTTGTTGCTCTGCAGATGAAGAAACGGGTATCTGTCGCAAAAGTGCTCCTCCCGCTTGAGCGTGACATGTCGGTTCTGAAGGAGAGGGGTTTGAAACATGACGTATTCGGCCGTGTTCCCGGAATGCTTCTCGCTCAACAAAGTGGCATGCCACTGACCCGAGCTGCCTTGGCTCAAGTTGGCGCAAACGAACCGGATTGTGGCGCCGTCTAGATCAAGACCAGCCTCCTGCCCAAGGTCCATCACTGTTTCTACTTGCATGCCCTGTACCAAGGGCATGCGATACGTAAGTTTCTTCTCCCGGGTGAACTGGGCCTCGAGGTAGACGTACACCTGTAGAAGCCACCATTTCGAAATAAAGGAAAGTTACAGGCCAAATAAAAGCAAACAAAGTGGTTTTCAAAGGCAGGCCGGTCGCTTACCGGCTGTTTCCCGTTCACCAAACGCGGCACCAACTCCGTTCGCGCGTTCTTGACGTTGGTACGATGCACGTTCGAACTATCTTCCTGCGCCATCTCGTCGAAGGAAAGATATTCGGGGTCATCCGCAGATGGACCCCGTACGACTTGAAAGTCGACCGCTGCTCGAACATCTTCATCCTCACGGAACACGAAGGTGATGTCCTTCACGTCCCCGTGCTGGCAGGTGAGGTACGCGATTGCATCCCCAAAGGTGGGGAAGACACCTGGATTGCCTGGTTTTCGTAGGTTGAAGATCACCACGCGATCCGCAACCGCATGCCCGGACGCAGGAGGCGTCCAGATCTGCTTGAGCCACGCCAGTCTCACTAACAGAGGCAACCCTAGGCTGTTGACCTCCTCAAACTCAAGCAGAAACAATTTTCTACCCTCCCTTGCCTTCGACCTAGGCTGCTCCAAGACGGCGTCGTCATCCTCGTCGACCTGGTGGGGTGCGTCCACGATGACGCGTGTGTCCTCCTCCCCGGGTTGGGGCCCGTACCGCTCCTGGCACAACGTCAGCATATTACTGACGATGTTTTTTCGTCCGCCTTGTATAGTTTGCTTTCAAAAACATTATATTTGGACCCGTCCTCCAAGCATTTCAGCAGGAGCTCTTTCCCACAGCCATTTTCCAGTCCGAAGTCTGCATGTATGATTACGGGCTTGCCGTCCCCATCCTTCAGACCGCCCTGGTCTAAGCACTGCCCCAAAAGCACGTACTCCCACCCATCGGCCGTGACCTTTACCAGCTCCTGGCAGGTGATCAGACCCAGCGAAACAAGGTCCACGCTGAACGCATCTAATTCAGCGTGGACCTGCAACTGATCCAAGGGGTTGCCGTCCTCCTCGAAAGGCAACAAATCCTTTGCGGCTTGCATCTCTTCTGCGAGGTTTTGCGCCGCATGTGCTTCTTCTGCTGTAACCGGAGGATCGGGTGCTTTTTTTGCGGGGCTGGGAGAGGCATTGCCACCAGAACCAACACAATATTCCTCCATTTTTTCAGTTACCCTTAAAATTGAGTCATCTGTAAAAAGCTTATTCTCTAGAATGTGTTTCCACAAGGGGCCTTTTAATTCGTAGTTATCCCATGTTAGAATAATTTCGCTCACATCTGCCGCATCGTCATAAGGAACGATACACTTGCCCTCGTTTTTGAGCTGAGTTTCTAATATCTTCTCCAAATCGGGAAGGGCCCTATCCAACAGTTCTTGTACGGAAGTTAAACCCATTATTGTTGAACACGAAAGTGCAGAATATAAAGTGAAATCTTGCGAATTTTCGTCACCGGTACCCAGACAATAAATTGTTTAAAAACTACCTGGGCACCGGTGACGAAAACCGCAAGATTGTGTCAAGGTGGTAACAATCTACCAAAGTCCTCGACGAATTCTGAGAATTCGTCGAGCGGGGCCCCAGCGCCCGTGACGAATTCTGAGAATTCGTCGAGCGGGGCCCCAGCGCCCGTGACGAATTCTGAGAATTCGTCGAGCGGGGCCCCAGCGCCCGTGACGAATTCTGAGAATTCGTCGAGCGGGGCATCAGCGCCCGTGACGAATTCTGAGAATTCGTCGAGCGGGGCCCCAGCGCCCGTGACGAATTCTGAGAATTCGTCGAGCGGGGCCCCAGCGCCCGTGACGAATTCTGAGAATTCGTCGAGCGGGGCCCCAGCGCCCGTGACGAATTCTGAGAATTCGTCGAGCGGGGCATCAGCGCCCGTGACGAATTCTGAGAATTCGTCGAGCGGGGCCCCAGCGCCCGTGACGAATTCTGAGAATTCGTCGAGCGGGGCCCCAGCGCCCGTGACGAATTCTGAGAATTCGTCGAGCGGGGCCCCAGCGCCCGTGACGAATTCTGAGAATTCGTCGAGCGGGGCCCCAGCGCCCGTGACGAATTCTGAGAATTCGTCGAGCGGGGCATCAGCGCCCGTGACGAATTCTGAGAATTCGTCGAGCGGGGCCCCAGCGCCCGTGACGAATTCTGAGAATTCGTCGAGCGGGGCCCTCGTGACGAATTCTCAGAATTCGTCAAGGGCTCTGGGGCCCTGAAAGAATTCCTGAACAATTCGTCACCAATGTCACGAAACAGAAACACCTAAAGCGGTTTACCCGACTCAGGTAAGTATTTTTTGTTCTGCTCAAAACATGGAGTCCCGCAAAAAGAGACCCTCCAGAAAGCAGCTTGACAAAAAACAGCGAAACAATATCGCCACGTTTTGCTCGGCTGAATATTCATGCGGATGCTCTGAGAGATGCGATCGTCAGTTTGCGTACGCTTCCTACGAAAGAAACTATAATCATAAGAATCTTCTATCTCAGAGAGAGCTCACTTCTGTGCTGACTTCCACTATTGCTGATGCAGTCGTGCGGGACTCTAAAACAGGAGAGCGTTGCATCCCTTGTATCAGCACCCCGTTCAAGTTCGGTGACAAGAGGGTATGCGCTGTCACTTTCCGCAACTTATGGGGCTTGCCACGTGCTACATTCTTTCGGTATCAGAAGGCTGCCCTAGCAATGGGTGGCATGATTCCGAAGACGACGGTTTTTCAAGAGAAAAAGATCCCCAAAACGCCGTTCGGTCCTTGTTACGACGCTTTTAAGGACTGGGCTATGGTTCACATGTTAAAAGGTCTTCCACAAGACATGCCAACCAATGGGTCGCTACAGATCAAGCCGCTGGATTACGACGTCGAGTATATTAATTACCGACGCCTGGTGGCGGAACCGGTCCTTGTCGTGAATAAGACCTTCCGGAAATACTGCAGGCACTTGGTCAAGAACGAACTGAAAATCCGTATTCGGAAGAAGGTCGAAGTGTCAGGCATGTGTTCGATCTGCGACAACCTTGACGCGCGTTGGGCTAAGTTGCAGGCTTCCGACCCAGACCATGACGCTTGGAAGGAGTTGACTAACCTGAAGGAATCACACAGCGACACGCACAAGTATCAACGCAACTGCTACGACGCACGCAGGAGAGAAAGCGCTGATCCTCTTGGGGAGATCGACTCCATCGCCCTTGACGGGGCGGCAAACAAGAATACCGTGGTGCCTCACGCCCCTCATCAAGTGAAACACATCAACGAGAAGAAACAGAATTTCTTCAACTTGCATCTGCAGCTCACTATACTACATGGTTGCATGTTGCTCTTCAATCTGAGTTTTCCTTGGAGCCAACCCAAAGGCGCGAACATGATGCTGACTTCCTTTACCAACCTGCTTGTGCTCCTGGCTTTTGGGCATAGTGGCAAACGGTTCTTCAGGAAGACGTTGCATCTTCAAGTTGACGGAGGCTCTGAAAACTGGAATCGCTACACGTTCGGCTTTTGCGCCCTGCTGGTTCATTATGGCATCTACCACAACCTCGTGTTGCATCGCCTGATGGTTGGACACACCCACAACGATGTTGATGGCTGGTTCGGTTTGATGAAGATGTACATATTCGGTAAGGATGCTACAAAAGCAGGCCGATGGCTCGTCTTACTCGAAGACTATATCAGCTGGCTTGTATCGTGGCCGGTAAATAAGTTCTTGAAGCTGGTACAAGTTCAGGGTCAGCAGCTGGACTTCAAAAAGTGGTTGAAGCCGCATCTGAACTGGAACCTCACGGGATATGGAGGTATGGTGCGCGACGTGCATTACGTGGAATTCCAAAAGGACGAGCATGGCGTAGTTCGCATGAAGTACAAAGGGGGGGACCATATTAAGCCATGTCTTCCCAAAGGCGTAGACGAGGACTTGACCAAAGGTCTGGAAGTAATGAACAGCTATCCCGACATTGACAGCTCTCCACCCTTGCAGGAAGTGCAGCCGCTTCCAGCGAAGGAGGAGGCAGCCACCCTGAATGCGTTTCAGCGGCTATGTGATCATGGTGTCGACCGTATCTCTCATGAGCAACAAGAACATCTATGTGGGTATTTTCCTTTACCACAGAAAGCTTCCGACTACGACACCTGGAAGGGCCCGAAGTTTGATCAGCAGCAACCCTTGGACTTGAAGTTGCTGCTGAGCAACGCTTGGCACCAGAACACGACCGAGGCGTCCGACCCCGCAACAACTGAACCTCAACCAGAGTTGGAGACCATTGCAGACGGCAGAAATGTGATGGTCAAGGATCTGCCAGTGGACATTCCCAAAATAACGAAAAGATGTGAGCAAGAAGCACGTCGAGTTGAAGATATTTCTTTCTGGTGAGTTCTACAATAGTCACTTCCTTTAATTAGTACATGATATGAACCGCCATCAAGCACGCTGCCCATTGACTGACCAAAGCGTTCCTCATTCTGTTCCTTATTATTCAGGTACAATAAGGGCGAGCTTAAGGCGGTGTTGCAGCATATGGGGCTCGACGGTGCGGGGCTGGCTGCAGAGTTGGCCACACGTTTGTTCAATGCGACCGCCGCAGCGCGCAAGGAACATCAGGAAAAGGGGCGTCGCGGTCAGCGTTCGAATGCAGGAAGCGCGAGACCGGTTTCCGACGACAACGGAGGTGAAGGTCGAGGCAAGGGACGTGGGGGGAGAACAACTGGCCCCGACAGTCAAGCTGCAGTTGCTGAAGCAGGTGCAGGGAAAGGTCGAGGCAAAGGACGTGGGGGGAGATCAACTGGCCCCGACAGTCAAGCTGCAGTTGGGAGAGGTGCCGGCATGCGCGCTAATGCTGCCGCTGGCATTAAGCGTGTATACCCATCGTCCCCTCCTTCCTCCCCTGTCCAAGACAGTGTCAAGACTCGCAAAGTTGGGCAGGCGAAAGCAGGTGATCCTAAACGACCACGAGGTTCTCCCCCTACGACAGCGTCTCCCACCTTTTCCCCTCCTCAACGGAAGGCCAGGACACGTTCTGCCAACAATGGCCGCTGTCTATTTCAGGAATCGCCCGAGAAGAGTGAGTCGGACTCGTATGACGACATGCCTTTACTTCAGCGAGCAGCAAGGCCCGTAACTGCTCCAGCAGTTTCTGTGAAGTCGGACTCATCAGACGAGGACGACATGCCGTTGGCGCAACGTGCTGTGGCTCGTTTCCTCCCGGCAGACTACACCTTCGAAATGATAACTGCTGTTCCAAAAACGTTTGCTGTCACCGCTGCAGGTGAAAACAACCCCGCCGACGAGTGCTGGTTTACGGTTCCACTGGCACGTGGGAAGGTTTCACTTCCCATGCACTATGTTGAGGTCTTGGACTTGGATTTGGAGAAACGTTTGGTACACTGGCAGTTCTGGATTCCACGCGCTGCGAACCTTACGCCGGCCTCCAAGCGCAAGCTGCGCACTTTCAAGAACACGGACTTGCTGTTTATCGCAGACGCTTTCAGGCGCGGAGGAGTTCGGCACAGGGCGTGGCATCCCTTCAACCCTGCGGAAATGCTGACTTGCTGGGATGAGCGCATGTGTCCGCCCGAGGGCGGTATGCTTTCAGGTCCTGAAAAGGAAGAGCTTTTAAAGACTATTGCCGACAACCTGTTCTCGGAGTAGAATCTGTTTTACAAGTTTGTTTACCCTGAACATGGCGTCCTTCTTTTTACAGATCTTCCTACCATGTGTATACTGTTTCAATCCCAGCTCGCTAGAGCGGTTTCTTTGTATGATATAAGGAAATACAAACTCGAAACGGTGACAACGCGCCGTGTAACTCTTGAGTATGTTGCTTAACTTCACATGGACAATTCCAGCGCTCAGGGTTTTCAGGGTTTGAGGGGTAAAATGACCAAAACGGTCACCAAAATTATGCATCCAACTATTCCTGTGTGCAACTTGCGATTGTGGACTTGTAACCAAGTTCAAACCCATCAAAATAACGTAACAACTGTGCTGTAAACTCCTGCAATATAGTTTACCACCCAATTTCCAGGGATATTTCCCATACGACTGGCCCCGTAATGATATTTCCCCATCTTAGGGTGGTCGAAATTGAAAAAATCCGTTGTTTTCCAAGGAGTTCTTATTGTTATGCATCAAGCATATGTAAAGTATATTGGAAATACATACTTGAAAAAGTTTTGGGGATTTTTCGTCGAGAATCGTATTTTTGGTGATTTTTCTGAGTTCGCGTGGCAGAAAAACACACTAAATCGTCAAAAAACATCAAATTTCTCAAAATTTGCATTCGAGAATGTTATTTTTTGTTTAAGTGCATCAAATGTGTGTAAATTCCACAAAAAAAAATGACCCCAAAAAAATGAGACTGGAATGAGACTGGGGCCAGTCTCATTCCGGCGATTCCATCGTTAAAAGACCTTTGGCACATCCTCACCAGCTCGGCCAAGCAATCTCCGTACGTCACCCCCTTGTACGTCAACGTCATCCGCGATTTACGAGGTGGTACACCTTTCTCATTTTCCACGCTCTGCCTGCGGATCCGCACGGTATGGCGCGAGGAGCTCGACTTCGCCACCCCTATGAAGGACACCGGCTACACCGTGCCTTCTGGTGGTGGTGGTGATGGGCGTGAGAAGAAACCGTCCCTCAACTCCGTCTCCTTTGACCGTAAGCCCGCCTACACCACCAAGCCCGTCGGTGAGTGGAAGGCGGAACCCGTTGGCGCCATGGTGAGGCGCTGGGTGGGTGTCGGGTACCCCTGCATTCTTTGCTTCCGCATGCAGTAGTTCCGGCAGTTGGTGGGAGACTTACGATGAAAAGTTCAGGGGGCAGAGGCAGTGTGCAGAAATTATACAACCATCACACGATTTTCTCTTGAAAATATATAAATTAACTTTATAGTGGAGCGCCCCCTGAATTTTCGAAACACTTCGGACTTGACCGCGCTTCAAGTAAGCGGTGAAATAACCCCTTTGGGGCATTTTAAAGCAGCTCTAGCGCAGTATTTTATTTTATTTGGTAACAATATTTTGTTTCAGAATGTCCACGCCTTGTTGTGGGCCACTCTAGAAGAGTTTTACGCTAGCGCTTGGAACGCTCTTTGGCTTTGGGAAGTTTCGACGAGATGGTGCACTACGATCTTCTAACAGTTGATTTGTATTTTATTTCCGTTATATTGTATGGTAACATGACAATTTTCTAGCTACGCTTAATCATACGCGTTTGCACTCGAAGTTTCTCTTGTTCACAAATTCACAGATCGGCATACCCTTCGATAGCGGGAAAACTGCTATTCTGACGGCGGTTTGGACTTTACCGGCGTCTTCCTCGCGGAAATCTACCCCATTTAAGTATTTTCATCACTTCATTTGGTTAACTTTCGAGGAGATGGGTGATCTCTTCGCAACCCTATCTTTTTGACGACAGTTTTTTCAGTTTGCATTGCGAACGTGGCATTAGCTCAAACAGAGCGCCAAACTGCTGTTTGGAGGTCTCGGTTAAAACCCGGGATGCCACACAATAGAAGAGTGTTCAACGACACTCGTTTACTTACCTTCTCCTTTTTGAAAGATTCGCAGGTATTCAGACCCTTCGATAGCGGGAAAACCGCTATTTTCACGACTATTTTGACTTCACGAGCGTTTTCCTCGCGGAAAACTACCCCATGAAAGTATTTTCATCACTTCCTTTGGTTAACTTTTCGAAGAGATGGGTGATCTCTTCGCAACCCTATCTTTTTGAGGACAGTTTTTTTCAGTTTGCATTGCGAACGTGGCATTAGCTCAAACAGAGCGCCAAACTGCGGTTTGGAGGTCTCGGTTAAAACCCGGGATGCCACACAATAAAGGTGTGCTTTCTATCTTCTTTTCACCCTCTTTGTTTGGACGTCCGATCTTTCCTTTTCTTTAGGCTTGGAGTTCTAACCTTTTCGTTCTTGCGTGCTCCATGTAGGAAAATTACGTTTCGAGTTTCCATCAACTATCTCTTCTACAAAGGTATGTTTCTTTTTACCAAAGAATGATCCTTGAACTGTTTGTTAAGGCCCTCAACAACTTGTTAAGGCATTGAACTTTTATTCAGGGCCTGAAGAAAAAGCTCAAGCTGAGGTCTCGGTGAAAACCCGGGATGCCACACAATAAAGGTGTGCTTTCTATCTTCTTTTCACCCTCTTTGTTTGGACGTCCGATCTTTCCTTTTCTTTAGGCTTGGAGTTCTAACCTTTTCGTTCTTGTGTGGTCCATGTAGGAAAATTACGTTTCGAGTTTCCATCATCTGTCTCTTCTACAAAGGTATGTTTCTTTTTACCAAAGAATGGCCCCCCTTGCTCATCTGCACCCTCCAGCTCAACCAAAGAATGAGCGGTGGGGGGTGCGCACACGCATAGGGGGTGGGTTGAGCTCGAGGGCGCGCACACGCATAGGGGGTGGGTTGAGCTGGAAGGGTGCGCACACGCATAGGGGGTGGGTTTAGGTGGAGGGTGCTCACACGCATAGGAGGGAGGTTTAGGTGAAGTGTGCGCATATGCATAGGAGGAGGTTGAGCTGGAGGGTGCACA
>LGRX02035041.1:0-61984 GCA_001247695.2 Cymbomonas tetramitiformis | reverse complement strand
GAGTTCCAGTACGGCTTTCCGCGCAACGCCGCGCTTCATCCACTTGCGTTTTCTCCACTTCCAGAGTGAAAGCGTCACTGTCCTCAATCTCAGTCAGGCGCACAGGAGTATGCACTGACCCATGCTGCGCCAGGTCTTGGATGTCCACTCCGATGTGCCGCATAGTCATCCAAATCCGATTGGTATCGGTTATGAAGTGACTGGCGCTTCCAGGCATGGTTGGCAGTCGGTAAGAGTATTGTGCCTCAGCGCCGTGGCTGACAGTAACTGCGGAGGAAGAGGACAGGTGATTTCTCAACCAGATGGAGGCTCCTTCTAAAGTCCATAACAACACGTCTAGACGCCGGTGTCGTGGTTCACCATTGTCTGAAGGCGGGGGCGAGTTTCCTGGTGACGGTTGATCAGGCTCAGCGGAGTCAGAGGGCGATGAGCCGGTAGCCGGTGGATCTGGCTGAAATGGGGCCGGCGCCGGATGAGCCGGTGCCGGAGCCGGCTGGGCCGGTGCTGGAGCCGGTTGAGCCGGTGCGGGAACCGGTTGAGCCGGTGCTGGTACCAGCCAGGGCCCTGATCCAGCTGCTGGCGCCGGTGCACCTGGTAAACCGCTCGCCCATCCTAAGGTGTGCTGGTAGGGCGTCATAGGTGGAGCGCCCACTGCTGGTAGAACCGAAGTCAGATGCGGATAGTGTTGGAGCACTTGCTGATGCAGATTTTGCATGTACTCTAATACCTCTAACATCATCTGATTCTGCATTAGGGATTGATGCTGAGAGTTCAGTGCGGGGACAGAGGCATCTGAGGGCGTTCTGGCTGAGGCGGGGTCAGAGAAGAGTGCTCTGCGCTGTTCTGCCAGGCGCTGCTGGTTCTGTTCCCATCTCTGATGGCGCCTCTCCCGGCGAGAAAGCTGGTTCACTGAGTCTGAGTTCAGAGGTAAGTTTCTGACTGGAATTCTGCTGAGGACATCTGCTTGAGAAGGGGGGTCGATGACTGGTAGGTTGCGGTTAAGATGCGGCTGGTAGGCTGCGATTCCAATGCTACGCCTGAGTGCGAGGTCTGCGTAACTGACTGAGCTGACTGGCTGCTCCGTAGTTGTTGAGGTCAGCGAGGTAGTCAAAGGTCTGGACTCGCTGTTCAACAGGGACTCGGGCATATCCGTAGTGTTGAGGTCAGCGAGGTAGTCAAAGGTCTGGACTCGCGGTTCAACAGGGACTCGGGCATATCCGTAGTTGTTGAGGTCAGCGAGGTAGTCAAAGGTCTGGACTCGCGGTTCAACAGGGACTCGAGCATATCCGTAACCGTAGCCGCCTCCGTAGTCGCCTGAGTCAGTGAGGGCGTCAGTGAAGTTGCCTCGCTGTCTATTTCGGACTCGAAAGTCACCGATAACCTTGCCATAGAGTCACCGATCACCTTAGGTTTTGTAACGGTATCGGTAATCGGTGAGGTCAGCGAATGCTCTGAACATGCTATGCTTATGTGGCGTGGGCCACCTGTCAAGCCGGAGCCACCTGTCCTCCCCGCTGCCCCCACCTCCCCGTAGCTTGTTGAGGAGGGAGTTGGATGCATTGAGTGTGCCATGAGTTCGCCAGCCATGCTTTGGTGCGTGTCCTCTGACCTCCCCGCTGCCCCCACACCCCCTTGGTTAGGGCGCGGAGTCCAGGCGAGATTCTCACCCGGCTGCTGGCGCTTTCGCCAGTTGGCCACATCAGAGCGGGAAGGAAATTGACGAAGTCCTGGTTTCTGCTCATTCGCCTCATTCTGCATGTCCTGCTCACATGCTGCAATTTTGACCTCGGTCATTTCGCGCACGGCGATCGGGTCGCGAGGTGGTCGGTCAGCCGGTAGAGGTTGTCCCACAGAGGCTGCTCCCGCGGACTCAGCCTGAAGCGCGTTCTCGCTGAATGGCGTGGGCAGCTGGCCGTGCGGGGAGGTCATCACCGTAGCTCCAGACCAAGTGTGTGGAGTCCTGTAGGGGTTCAAAGGACTTCGCGGTCTTGGAGCTGGAGGACTCATGTCGCGCGTCCGTGGTGGGCTCCTGCGGCGCGGCGGTGGCGGGGTCCGGTCTCGAGTCCGAAGCGGGCTTCGCTGGCGCGGAGCTGGAGGGCTCAGGTCGCGGCTTCCTGGCAATCGCAGGATGCCAGGGGAAGGAGAGGTCAAGTTGACATACCGCTGGGGAGTCGCCCTCATGTTTCGCCCTGCACCAGGGGTGTCAACAGTCAGCACCCTTGGTGACGCCGCTCTTGCATGACGCAGGGGCGGATTAGGGTGCGGTTTAGGTACCGTTACAGCCTCCTCCAGGGAAGGTGTCACACAAGCGGTTCCAGAGTCCAGAGCCAGAGGAGTCACGCTGTTAAACTCAGTAGCATCAGCTGACAGGGTCGACTTCTTCTTGGGAATCTGGAAGCTTGGCGCACCTGCTGCTGTCGCAGCCGGTGGCGGCTGACCCGGAGAGGGCGCCTTGTAGGTGCCCTTCGCCCCCTTGCCAGTGGTCCCAGTGGCGGCAGCACCTCTCGTGCTGCGCTGGCTGGCCTGTCGTCCCCTTGTACGCCGAGGAGTCGACGTAGGCGACGTTGGAGGTGAGCGTCCCGTGTTAGCGTTTTGCATCATGTCGAAATTAAGAGTGACAAAGTGCAAATCTGACCGTTGGGGAAGTCAAATCTGTCCAATTTGGCAAATCCCCCCAGAACACTCAGAAAAATATTTCCTTGTAGCAGTGGAAGTCGTGGTGAATAACGAAATATGCTTTCGAGAGTGAAATGCAAGTTTTGGTGGCCAAATTTCAAAAATGGAGTGTCGATCGGCAGTTTGGCTAATTTCTTCTTGGCGGCCATCCCGGAGCAATCCAGACTAATTGGCCAGGACCCAGTATTGGAGACTATTTTTTTCCTTCAAAGGATATAAAAAAATGGAAAACTATCCTTCTGGGCTCCCGTTTCCTTCTATGTAGTCTGCTGGGCTCAAATTGGTCTAATTTTTGCTCTGCCGTGCCGGTTGGCCATCCGAATTTAAAATGTAGCGATCTATGAGGACCCAGGTCTCGGGGCCAGGTTCCAAACGACAAAAAACTATCAAGAAACGTCTAGAATTTTTGTGCCTACGTTAAAACGGTCTCCGAGGTCCTCTTTTTCTCAATCTGCCACTGATCCACTTTTCACTCTCCGTTCGGGTCAATCTGGCTGTTAATCCCGGTAAATCTGAGTTGCTGGCGGCTTCTTTTCCCACTTTCTGACCACTTTGCAGCATAACAGTTTTGAAAAATCGCCTGTTTGCATGCAGGGTGAAAGTCAGGGGGCAAAAAGGGCGCAGAGCAATACCACTTCCAAGTGAAGACTTCTTGAGCACGTGACTGTATCCGAGCCTGAGCTCAAGGGTCAGTCAGAGGTAAATCTTGCTTCAATCTTGGGGCACAGGTCCGTAGTCGGCAATTTTGCAGTGTACAAAATTGCAATGTTCTAGATAAACAGTTGAACAAGGCTACAATTCAAGCAATTGCAATATCTTTATGGCAGGAAAGATTGACCAGTAAATTACAGGTTGAGCAACAGCTCCTCCAAATAGTTACTTCAAGTTAGAACAGCCCCCAAATGGGCAATATTCAAGCCTTATACTTTCAAGGCGCGCAGTTCATATTCTCTAATCGATCTGTCCCATGTCGGCTGGCATATCATCATCTGCCACCTATACAAATCCTAATCAGAGAATCTGCATTTGGACAATCCTAATCAAGACAGTTGATTTCATTGTCCCTTGCTGATCTTTGCTTTCTTCCTACGAGGAGCCACGTCAAGCCCTTCTTCTTCATCACTGTCACTTCTTATGGAATACTTCAATTGAGTTATATACTCATGTGTCCAACATCTCGGATATTTCCTAGGTTGCCTCTTCGTCTCTTCAGACACCCCAGCCTTATTCTCACCCATTGAAGTCAATCCAGTATCTGACCCATAAGGTTTCTTCGGTGGTGCATGAACAGTCTCCACCACAGAGGCTGGGGCATCCTCAGATATGGCCTCAGACTTCTGCTCGGTAATAGGCTGATCATCGGGCTGAACAGGTGAGGTCGGGGAGGTGCCCTTTGGTACCCAGTGAAGTTCACCCTTCTCATCCATGATCAATTGCAGTCCCAGTCTCTTCAACCTTCGAGCTTCAGCTTGTTCTTCAGCATCGTCAGCTACCAAGTCATCGAACTCGCTGACGTCATCCTCGGTGTCATCATATTCAGGCGAAGTTGGCTCCCATTTCGGACTGGCAGTGTCCATGTCATGTATGACACCCGCGTCATCTTTGTCATCCGAATCTGGTAGCTTCTCCTTACTGTTAGTGACACCTGCGTCATCATTGTCATCAGAATCTGGTAACTTCTCCTTACTCCAGGACACAGCGCCTGTACCCGAATCTTCACTGTTCGTAGACGCTGAGTGTGTAGGCTTACGCCCCTGGTAGGGAATTCCATGATATTCGTCATCGTCAATCACAATCGTCGGATTCCAGTACGCGATCCCAACGCGGCTAATCGGTAATGAGAATGGCGCTACCGGCGCCTTCAACTGAGTGGCGTCTTCTAGAAACCAGCCGCCGCCCCTATTACGCTCCCAGCGGCGTAGCGCACCAGAAGGGTGTACGATAATATGCTGCCAGCTATAATCAAGTCCAGGCTTTCGCTCCCCATAGTACGAAGTCAATGGCTCGGGAGTCCCTTTCCGAGCCCATTGCCATCTCACTGCCCCAGTATGCATAAATACAATATGCCAATCGAATGGCTTGGCCGGGCTATTGTTCCCTGGCACAATCAGCATATTCATCTAATATATTAAATCCTATGTGATATTTCACATCATCATTTATTTGTGGAATAGGTTGAATAACAACATTATCATTTCTGGAATCTGATAAAATGTCATATACTTCAGCATTGTTGCAATACTTATTTTGTCTTTTGTTAGGCTTCAAGCAATATCTTCCCCACAAATTATTGAGAAAAAGTTTGGCTATGGTTCTCATTCCTTCATTTTTAAATATATTTTCTTTGTCTAACAATATTCCTTCTTTCTCAAAGTATCTTTTTATATACAAATTTTTATCATCTTCTATCTTCTCCTCCTCCTTATCTTCATCACCGTATACCCAATCAGGATATCCACTAGCCTCTTGTTTTATTTTCAAAAATGTATTGATAAAACTTTCAAATATTTCATAAGATGTATTTTCCCAGTGTACAACTTGATGAATTTTTTCTATCACATAGCCTTTCTTCAAAGCTAATTTTACTTCTTCGGTACACCAAGTTCCTGTGCCAGGGGGCACGATAGACTGCCAATTACCCCCACGGAAGGGGGATCCGATTCAGATTACCGGCATATTGGGAGAAATATTGATAGGGAATCTGAGATCGTGGATGAAGAATGCAAAATCAGTAAATGTTATCTCTCTGGCAGAATCGTGAACGATAGAAATATTATTAGGAACGATTATGACAGAATCAACGGTGTTGGTACAATACCGTGACAGATGACAATAGAGATGACATTTATGGCGGCGCAGGTTGGGGAAAAACAGGGATTCCTGTGACGAGAGAAACTAGCCGAACAATCTGTGCTATATAGTGATGAAACACGATTCCTTTGGGAGCTTTGTTACAGAATAAAAATGTTTTCGTAACACGGGCCGTATTGCATAATCACCGGTTGTGATATATATCGATTCGTATCCGATTACTCTGAAACTTCGTATATGCATTTGTATGCCCGTGACAAATTGGTATCAGATGTGGCGAGTGCTGCCTTCAATTATGCTATTCGCGCGGGATAACAGCACTCGGCTTTCTTCAGCGTAAGCGACTTCCATGCGCACAGTATGTTCTGGGGGGGAGATGAGCTCTTAGTCATTATTTTCCGTTTGTATATGTCAAACTTATCCATGGAAAAGTATTTCTGACGACTACGAGCCTCTAGAGATCATATATCGTTCAGGACAGGTTCGGCGCTTATTTTCACACTGTGGACGGTCAAACATGTCGTTCATCGGTTTTTGAAAAATATGCTCAGATCGGCAATACAACCCTGCAACGACGTTTACTTATACCTGGACAATATGTATATTGACGGAAATTATCTGGAATGCACGGAAACTCACGGTAGCATGCAGTATGTCGTCTCCTTCAGCTCTTAATACTCAGGGTACGGTATTCGTACGGTGACGTCTAGCAAACGTAAACGGCTTTTCTGGACACAGAATATCATTCTAGTATAGTATTCTTAGCGGTCGGAAACGAAAAACAGCTTCGTGTGTGGCGCACACAAACCCATCCTGCACGGGTCGAGGCTGTGTTCAACGTTAACGACAACACGGTATTCGTACGGTGACGTCTAGCAAACGTAAACGGCTTTTCTGGACACAGAATATCATTCTAGTATAGTATTCTTAGTGGTCGGAAACGAAAAACAGCTTCGTGTGTGGCGCACACAAACCCATCCTGCACGGGTTGGGACTGTTTTCAACGTAACGACAACCTACTGGGTGGACCGTTCTGGTATAGTTGACGTCGTATATATATATCTGGACTCGGGCTATGAGTGGCACAGACGTGTACACATATAAGACGTCGGGTGGTATATTCAGGGGCACACCACAGACCAATCCTGCTTATCAAGCTAATGCCGAGATACCCTATCTCGGTTATGGTGCGCCCTCTGGAGCACACTATATGCAACACGGACAGCACACCTCAGCCGTCGGTTCGTCAGGAGTATATATTGGGTTACCTCCGGTAAGCCATTATCCTCACCACCTGCCGGCAGCTTCCCTTGGCACACCGACGGGAGCACAGCCAGTGGCACCATATTCTCAACCTGCTGTTGATCCTGCTGCTGCTGCGCCCTTTTGGGCGCATTCTGAAGCAGGGCACGTTGCACCATCGTCCGGGTATCCTGGAGCAGCAGTTTCGGGCGCAGGCATGGGAGCTGCTACTGCCGAACGGTATGTTCGGCAGCCTACAACGGGGCAATATGGTGCGCAGTTCTCTGATCCTGCTGCCTTCGCAGTCCCTATGTATAGGGCATCACCAATGGCAGCAGCTAACTTCCTCCCAGCTGCTGCACCCGGCAGTTTATATCCAGGAGGGCCAATACCACCACCGTGGACAGCGGATCAGCCGGTGCAGTATATGACACCATCGGCTGCACCCACCGATGCAGCGGCGCCATTACCATTACACACCTGGACTGGACATTACCCTTTCAGGAATGTTCAATTCCCAACACCCTATCAGGGTGAAGGCTGGTACACACAGGGCCGACCTCCTTATGGGAACCCGCTGCCTATGCGTGTGGAGTGGGAACACTCACCGTCGTTGCGGCTGGGCGAGGTGCATGCGCACACATTATCTGCGCGTACAACTGATGGCGGAAACGCTACAGATAGTATGCGTGTGGACGGAATGCCGGGGCTGGGCGAGGTGCGTGCGCACACATTATCTGCGCGTACAACTGATGGCGGAAACGCTACAGATAGTATGCGTGTGGACGGAATGCCGGGGCTGGGCGAGGTGCGTGCGCACACATTATCTACGCGTACAACTGATGGCGGAAACGCTACAGATAGTGTGCGTGCTGACGGGATGCCGGGAGCAGATGGTGGATCAGCTGCAGCGGAGGAGGACATGAAGGATGCGTCAGCAGTGCGTGCGTCGGAGCTGGGCAACGCCACCTCGGGCGTCTTTATGGTATCAGCTTCGGAGGCGTCCGAGATCAGCGAGGTCCGTTCTGGTGTACCGATGTCACCGCCCGATGTGGAGTCTGATGGGGAAGTTGGACAGCGAGGGCGCACCGAGGTGTTCTACGCGACGCAGTACCCGGACAACGACAGCAATGAATCGTATGCACTGCCGCGCGAGGATGGACATCCTCCACTCAGACGCCGACGTTCGAGGGCTGCATTGGGACCCTACAGCTGGAACCGCCACGATCTTCCTTATCGACATGACTTGAATTCACCGTCGTCATCGAATTCTGAAATGTCGGAGAGATCCAGGGCAAGGAGGGACGCCAAAGCGAGGAAGCGCAGGCTGGCAGAACGCGCAGGTTCGGGCTCGGGCAGTGATCACAGTGTGGCTGGGTCACAGGGGGTGGCGGACCTTACCCAGACCATCAGCGACGCAGTGGTTGCTAAGTTGCAGCAACTACACTCTGAAAACGCTGGTGGAGAATCTTCTGCTGAAGTATCTCTAGGTCAGACGCCAGGAGCGACGCAGAGCTCGCAATCCTTATCCATACCCGCGGTGGTTGCTAAGACGCAGCAGCCACAGCCTGGAAACGCTGATGGAGAACCTTCTGCCGAAGTATCTCTAGGTCAGACGCCAGGAGCGACGCGGACATCGCAACCACCACCCTCACCTGATGATAGCTTGTCGCAGATCGCCCGAGTTGAGGAGGCCAGGCGCAAGTCCTCTGAGGGGCTCACGATGGAGTTGGCGACCAAGCTGGGTTTCCTGAGTGAGTCGCACCACGCGGCTGTGGTAACTGAGATGGTGGGAGCCTCGAATCAGGTGTGTGACTCGACCAACCCTAAATCGGGGACGCAGCGGGCGGAAGGACGTGTGGCCAAGGTCTCGTTCGAGATGGACAACCATGCAGATCCTCCTCCTAGTAGAAGACCTTACCAGATGTCGGTGGAGGAGCTTCGAAAATTGCGTGAGAGAATTGACCCTGTACATTCTGACTCACAATCAGGTGTAGCATGTCGACAGTTGGCCAGGATGCGGCGGTCTTCCCTTGACACCATCGTCATTGATGGAAGTGATTCCTCTCCAGCGGTGGCGAATGACAGCATTGGGACCGAGGAGGAGCAATGGCGGCGTATCTCGAAGGAGAAGTGGAAGGCAGTGGATCGCAAGAAGGCGTACGATGGGGCGCCACGTAAGTCAACTGGCGGGATGGGAGTGACAAGCGCACACTCACCACCTAGGAGATCAGCGGAGGGCGGAGGTCCCAGTGGCGTTCCCCCAGACGGTGGAGCAGAAGAAGGAGAAGATGATGAAGATCAATCTGAACCTCCTCGTCGACCTCCTTCTGGACCCCCACACTATCCTCCTGGCGGTTACAGTGGATCGCACCGGGGAAGGGCGATGCTAGTCACTGCGGAGGGGTTGAGCCTGTGGACGCCTACGCCGCCTGGGTATTCAGAATTCCAGTTTGACATGCCCACGGCTACTGGATTGGCATCCACGGGACCCTTCGGCGTCAACCTCTTCTACAAGGCCCTGATGTTGATCGGTATGCCCCTCACGGAGTACATCTCCGCTGGGGGGTTGGTAACTGGTTCCCCCGCCTTACTTTTATCCCCCGCTGTCCCCACCTATGTCATGATGGTGAACAAGGACGCGGTGGACACGGTGTTACACGAGTATCACCGCAGTCCTGGAGGAAGGGGGGTGGTGTCACCAAGCTGGATGGAAATCCCAGACTGGCCTCTTGAATCATATTCTTGCCTTGAAATTAGATTTTTTGCTTTTTCATTTTTCTTATTCCAATTAAATTTTAATTGTGTGATGGATTCACGTTTTGCTCTTTTCCAATCTGCATATTTTTTTGCTCTTTTTTTATTAGGATTTTTCTCTATCTCTTCATCCATTAATATTTTCCATTGTTCTTGTGTTAATTGTGTAGAACTTGATGCCTCAAAATTTCCGGCCCTATAATTCTTTATCTTTTTCAAATTAGTTTTCTTTGATTGTGTCATAGGTGCTTTGCCTTTATCTTTTTCATCTTTATTCTTTTTAGGTGACATATTATTATAGAATATTTTTATTATACTTATAATGTAACGTAATCTTTAAGTGGTATTTGTTACTTTTAATTTTTCAATGAATTTGTTTTGAATATCAAGAAGTTTGTCAAAATTTTCAGGAGACTCTTTAATTTTATTAGAAAAAATGTTTATTATTTCAATTTTGTCTATATTATGTTTTTTCAAAGTGATCATAGATACATTTTTATTTTCTATAATTCTTTGTATAGTCATTTGTTTTTGTAACTTTATTTTATGATTTTCGTAATATTTATTTTTGTCTCTTCTATTTGTGTCTAGGGGTTTTTTATAATAAACTTTTCCATTCTTTGATGTAACTTTAGTATACTTTGGATATGATTCACTAATGTTTTCCATTGATATAAGGTATAACCTATTTTTTAAATTGTTTTGAAACTCACAAAAAAATAAAAGTAAAAATATGTATGAGATATATAATAATGATTGTTTTACAATTTTGCCAACAATTAAAAGTAATTCGGCAGATCTATTTATATGTGATTTGCCGTATAATCAGACTAATTGTTCTTGGGATAAAGATGTTATTGATTTGGATCAATTGTGGATACATTTAAAAAGAATAGGCAAAAAGAAATGTGTTTATATATTTACAACAACAACAAAATATGGACATAATATCATTGAAAGCAATAAAAAATGGTTTAGATACGATTTAGTCTATGAAAAAACTATGGCTTTAGGATTTTACCACGCCAATCAAATGCCTTTAAGATCACACGAAATGATATATGTATTTTATAAACGTTTACCAACTTATAATCCAATAAAAATTGAAGGTAATAAACCATATATTAGACAAGGGCAAGGACCTAGAACAGAATTATATACTCATTATACGGATAGAACACCTACTATATGTTTGGACGGTAAAAGATTTCCTAGAAGTGTAATAAAGTTTTCTAATGGAAATTATAAAAGCAAACATCCTTGTGCAAAACCATATAATTTATTTGAATGGTTAATAAAAACATATTCTAATGAAAATGATTTAGTCATTGATCCTTGTTGTGGTATCGGCACTTCAGGAATTGTTTCAAAAAATTTGAATAGGAATTATATAGGAATTGAAATAAATAAAAAGTATTTTGATATAGCATTTGAAAACTCTTTTTAAAATATAAATATGTTTTTTAGAAAAGGAGTAAAAATTATTTACAAAAATAATATAGAAATTTTATAGAAATTAAAAAATAATAAAAAATATATTTGATTATAACATTTAAAAAACTCTTTTTAAAAATTATAATTGTTTTTATAAAAGATTAGAAAATATTTATAATAATCATATAAAAATCATATAAAATTATATAGGAATTAAAAATAATAAAAATATATATTTGATTAAAACATTGAAAAACTCTTTTTAAAAATTTAAATTGTTTTTAGAAAAGATTAGAAATTATTTATAAAAATCATATAGAAATTATATAGGAATTAAAAAAATAATAGAAAATAATATTTGATTAAAACATTGAAAAACTCTTTTAAAATTGCAATTGTTTTATAAAGATTAGAAATTATTTATGAAAATTATAGAAATTATTTAGGAATAAAAAAATGATAAAAAATATATTTGAATTTAAATTGTTTTTAGAAAAGATTAAATATTTATTGGATATTCCATTACCATTAAAAAGGGACACTCAAAAAGAAATTGATGAAAATAAAAATTATATTCATATATTAAATAGAGATAATAATGAATCCAATATCTGAACGAACCCTTTATTTATCTAGTGAAGATTTATCAACCACTGGTGATTCAAGAATAATAAATATAAATGTTCCGACACAATTAACAAATTATAGAAACACAAATAGATTAAAAATTATTTTAAATTCTTTTTCCGCCGCAAAAACTTGGTACACCATCAATGAATACAATGGTATTTTTTATATAACAAAAATAAGCACAAATGATTTATATGAATGTAGAATACCAGATGGAAATTACACGAATTTACATGATTCAAAATCAATTTTAGAAACCATTATTTTAAATGTTCTTGTAGCCAACTTTAATTTTGTTGCACCCGCTGATAGCGTAACCGTTACATATGAGGCTATTTCCGGACATTTTAATATACAACTTAGTAAAGCTGCACCAGACATTAAATTTGTTGCATTTTCAATTACTGGTGATTTCCAAACTGTTCCAGGCAGTGCATTAGATAATGCATTAAATGCTATATTTAATTCTCCTGGGAAATATAATGATGTTGATCAAATTTTAGGAGGACGAACGAATAAATCTGTTGCAGGATTAACAAATATTTCTGAAGTAAATAATTTATTTGATATTGAAACACCAGATTTGTTATTTAAATCTAAATTTCCGGGTAATTTACAAACAAATGATGCTATTTATTTAAGAATTACCACGTTACCAACAAATAATTTACAAAGTACTAATCTTTCAAACAATATAAATCAAAATCAAATAATAAGTAGCGACATTTTAGGAAAAGTATTATTACCTTCCGATATTTCTAGTAAATTTATTTCATATTTAGATTTTGATGAAAACTTTGGTATAGATGTACAAGCATCACAATTTTCTCAATTACGAATTTCAATAACTGACAATAAATCTAGATTAATTCCAACAGCCTTGTCAAAAAATGGTACAGAACAATCCATTAATTTTGCAATTTCTTTGAAATTAAAAGAGTATTCTCAATGAACATTTTTTATTTTTTATTTATTATATTATAGAAAATGTCTTTACCTTATAGCCTTGCATTTGGTCTTCAAAAATTAAACGGATATTCCACCAACTATTACAGATTAGAAACAACAAATTTGACAACCGTAGGTCCTTATGGTGTGATAACTTTAAATTTACCTGTGAACTCTTTAATAAATATGAAAAGCCTAAGTTTGCATTGTCAAGGTCGTGCTAATGAAACCAATATTGCTTGTGAGACAGCAGCACCGGTACAACCTGATGTAGTGATTACAACTTTGCCAAACGGTATAGAAAAACTTATTCAAAGGGTAGAAATTTACAGCGGTGGAATTCAAATTTCAAGTGGAATGCAACAATATTCAACGGTTTCAACTGTGTTGGATAATATAAATACAACGTTAAATAAAGAAGTTTCGTATCAAAGAGTTTTAAAAAATCAAGAAATAAATGTAAATACTGATAACTATTATACAGAATTACGACCATATATATTAAATAATTTTTTACAATTTATAGGCGAAGCAAGTCCAGACTATATTGATACAGCATTATTACCAAGTATACAAATACGATTTTATATGCACGGTCCTGAAGTTTTAGGGGCATATCAAAAATCATTAGGAGCTGGAAATGGATTTGCTGGAACTGGGGCGGCCCAACTTGCTGCAAATGCTTCTTGGGTATTACAAGATTTGCATTTTACAATTGAAACAATTACATTTTCAAATGGTGTTTATGATAGCGCCGTGGAACGTAAATTAAGAGAAGATTCCTTTATTGAGGTGCCTTTTAAGAATTATTTTACATTCTTGGATTCCCAAACAAAAATGGACAAATCAACTAGATTTTCTTTATCTACTCAATGTTTAGATAATTTGTACGCCGTGCAAAGACCTTCAACTTATAATTCAACAAATGCAGGTTTGCATAAAATTGATAATAAAATTGGCGCAACTTATGTGCCGTCATATTTTAGATTTTATGCAGGAAAAATTCAATCTTTTCAATATAATATAAATTCACTTTATTATCCAAATTATAGAGCAACCGCTCTGGATGCCTTTAATTTACTAACTATAGGAAAAGCGGATAATTATTCTGTTGATTCTGGATGCAAAATAAATTCTTTGGAGAACTGGTATAATTCTTATTGGACTGCTATGTTAAGGCTTAATATGCCTTCCGAAATGAATGTTCGTAGTCTTAGTGGCCTAGATACACGTGGTTTGAACTCTCAATTTTTCTTACAAACACAAGCGGGCACAGATGCTTTACAAGAAGCTATTCCCGGTGGTGATAACGAAACTTTTGTAATTTGTGAATGTACATCTACGCTTCGCATAGGTATGGGTAGAATGATTGAAGTTGTTGTGTAAAACTTATTTATTTATAAATAATATATGGTTGAACAAGCTGGACAAATCAATTCTAAAAATCTAGGAAAGTCTTTAGGGAAAATAAATGTTACTTTACCAAATTTAATGTTAACTTCAGGATTTAGAAGTCCTTCAATGATGATGATTCCTTGCAAAACAATTCAAGATTTACGACCACCAGCAAGAGTTTCTAATGTGGACCCTATGTCAGGTTTCAAATCATATACATTAGGACACGGTGATAAAATTACAAAACAAAATGCTATGTTTTCATTTCCCAATATTCATCCATTAAACAATAAATTACCGAAACTTGCACCAACATTTTTTGTAAAATAAAAATTTTGTAATATAATATTATATATATAATGTCTTCTTTTGGAAATGATTTTGTTTTAGATAAGAATATTAAAGTTAATGACGGTGTGTTTATTGGTGCTAAAAATAAAGTAACAAGAACAACCTTGCAAATGATCGGAGCTAATGTCATAATGGATATTGATGGAAGTCAAAGCGGTGACCCGGGTGTTACAAGTTTGAATATGGCTGCAAAAGAAAATAAAATGAAAGTTAGATTTGGAGGTTTGCCTATCGTAGACACAAATAACGTTCCTCCGATTGAAGAAATTGCACAAGTAAATGGATTATATGTATTCAAAGCAGATCCAGCTGATAAATTTGGAACTGTATATATGAAACTTGCTCAACCGTAAATTTAAAACTTGTGTTATGATATATAATGTCTTCATTCGGAAACAATGTAGTTGCAAGTACATTTAATGGAAATCAAACTCCATCCATAAGTATTCCTGACCCTTTAACAATTAATCAAATAAATGTAAATCAAATAGGTGATAATTCAAATCCTTGTCAAACAATTCATATGGCTTCAGATTTTTTATATCAAAATGATATTGATTTTATTGATAATTCTGATGTAAATAATCAAAGAGAATGTATGAAGTTACAAACTGACGGTGATTTGAAATTGGTAAATAATATCAATTTTTATGATTTCATTTTGAACAATCCTGCAAGTAAAGCAAAATTTTCTATAGGTTTGGATGAACTTGATAGTTCTTTTGAAATTAAATCTTTAGACCCTGTTCCTCAAACAAGATTGAAAATAGGAGACAATGGTATCAATGAATGGTCCTTTATGCAAACCACATTGAATGTAGAACCACTTGGAGCAGGTGTACTTTTAAATGATGGACCTTTAATTTTAAACACCGGTGATATTACTTTGAATTCTGGAAAATTTATTGGTGACGGTTCTTTGCTTCAAAACCTTCCTTCCGGGGCTAACCAAAATTTACAATCTGTTACCGACCAAGGAAGTACAACTACCACAAATGATATTTCTTTTACGGGAACCGGAAAACTTATAATAAATCAAGAAGAATGTGATGGAAATTTATTTAGAATTAAAGCGGGCACAGCGGGTAACGGGGTGGTCTCTATTGGCGAATCGACTCAAAATGATGGTTTTCCAAATGCAAACCGTTCGGTTTTGATAGGCAGAAATAGTGGGGCTTTTAATTGTTTGAACGATTCAATATGCATAGGCAGCGGGGCCGGCAACAATCAATGTAATGCTTTCGTCGTGAACGTTGGGGACGACGCAGGGCAAAGCTTTGCTTCCGAGAATTCAGTAAATATCGGAAAATTTGCAGGGGAATATTTGGCTGGCGAGAATTCTATTAATATTGGTGCTTTGAGCGGTCAAAATTCTTCACAAAGTGCTACGGCTATTGATAATACAATAATTTTGAACGCAAGCGGTCTTGAACTTAATGCTGGGGTAAATAATTCTTGTTATATTAGACCTATCCGAGCAAGTCCTGATGTTAGCTCTGAAAGTTTACAATTATATTATGATTCTGCATCAAATGAAGTTAGAACCGGTGCAATAAATTCTGGAAGTATTGGTTCATTAAGTCAAGTTTTGGCTGTCGGTAATTCTGGAAATAACATTAATTTAAGCGGAGATTTGGATTGTAGTGCTATACGACTTGTAAGTAGCATAGACTGGGCATATCCAACGCCAACAGCATCACTAACGACCTCAGGAATTCCTTTGACAGATTTGACAAATGCATATACGGCAACATTACCCACAAGTCCGGTTCCTCATACAAGTGATGTATTTACTTTTGTAAATAATACCGGAGCTACAATAAATGCTGGAGATATTGTTCAATTTCCTGATGATTTTTCAGATGTAAATGGTGTAAAAATATATGCAGCTTCGGCAAGTCAATCTAATCAAAATTGTATGCCTATTGGAGTTTGTGTTCAAAATTCAACAACCGGAAATTCTTGTTTCGTTTGTACAAAAGGATTCACAACTTGCAAAGCTATTGATGGAAGTTATGTTAAAGGTCAAATGTTAGGTTGTGCACCGGGAGGGTCAGTCAATTCTTCACAAATTACTACAAATAATGTTGGAATTATCGGTGTGTGTATGGAAAGTAAAGTTGTAACAACCTCGGGTTCAGGGTTATTGGTTTGGATTAAACCTGATTTTAAATTGTGATATTATAATATATCAGATGTCTTCTTTTGGAAATGATATTGTTTGTAAAAATATACAATGTAATACGGTAAATGGAAATGCACCTACCGGTGGTTCAAGTAAATGGACAAATATTGGAAATAATAATATAGAAAGAACTAATGGAGATGTTTATGTTCGAAACCTTATATATTTTGAAAACGCTCAAGGATTAATAGACGATTCTTCCGTGAACGTAAACATATTATTAAATTCAAAAGGGAATGGTCAAGCATATATTCAATTAAATCCTGGAGATGCTACAAATAATAAAAAATGATGTTATTGTCCGTGGTGAAACTTTGCAAGTAAATACAAATGCAGGCTTATTAGTAAATGGAAATGCAAGGATAAATGGTGAAATAAACAATACTGCAAATGACAAAACTAATATTGATTTATTTGGAACAAAAGTATCAGGTAATTCATTTATTGGTTTGAATACCTCAGACGTGGACATACTAAATGCTGAAACTATATATTTTATAAATTTTCAAAGAAAAAAACCTGATGGTAGTGCAACTCCATTTTTCAGAATTAATATGAAAGGTGATATAATAGGTTGCAATGATATTATGGATTGTAATGATATAGGTTGTAAAGATATAGAATGTAGTTCTGTTCAAATTGAAAACAAAATAGATTATTCCAAATGTAAAAAAGGATTGATTCAAGTTGGTCAAGGAATAAGAATATTAAAATTTGATACATCGTTTATTAATTATTTCAATTTTACATTAAGTCCAACTGACCCTAATGTAAGTGATGCTGTTTTTACAAAATTCAAAGTTCAACACAGTGATGCAAATATTAATAATGTTACAGGTACCGAATATATTGTAAGACTTTCAAGTTTCAATGTAACGGGAACTGGTTTTAATATTTATGCCACCGTAAATGTTCTTGCACCAAATAATTTAGAATTGTATATGACGTCCGGGAATGGTAAAGTATTAACGAGTGGTTTACAATTGAGATTTTTAATGGAACTAATTCCTATTGATTTTTCTTGATAAATTTCTTCGGTTTTTTCAGGGGGACAAAAAAGCAGAAAAAACCTACATATGAATTTATTGAACATTTCTTAAAAGACTCTTTTATTTTGAAAAGACTTTTATTGTATGTTTATTGTAATATGTATTTGTATATTGTAAAACATATTTTTACTTATTGTAAATTTATTGTACATTTCTTAAAAGACTCTTTTATTTTCAAAAGACTTTTTTATAATAAGTGAATGTATATTAAAAAATGTTTTTTGTAACGAAAATTTTCCACTTAAAGAGTAAGACTTCATAAGGTAGAACAAATCACAATGACTACTACTTTCAATGATCTTCCTCTTGACATTCAAGAAAAGATTTATTATATGAAAGAGCAACTTGAAATGGAGGAATTTTTAAAAAAGATGAAAGAAAGTAGAATGGAAGAGATAAAAGTGTTTTCCACACAAATGAAGTCTTCTTCTATTTTTATTTCTCAATATGATAATCTTATGAGCAATCCCGAAACTAAAGAAATTAAATGTGAATGTTGTTATTGTGTTGAAGACATTTCCGAATACTATGATGAAGATGGTGAGTTTGATTATTGTGAAACTTTAAATGATATAGAGTGGGGTGAATGTTTAGGTTGTGGAATCATTCTTTGTAGCAAATGTAAAAAAGAAAATACATCAATGATTTGCTATTGTGAAGAATGTTTTGAAGAGGAAGATTGAAATAACTTAAGAACAATTTATAATATATATGTGTAATAATATACATCATTTATATAATTTATTTAAGAACTTATTTAAATTTATTTTAGAACTTATTTAAATCTTATTTTGTTACACATTTATTTACGTAATTTATTTATCATTTATTACGTAATTATTTATTGTATATTTATTGTACATTTCCTTGTCATTTTACTTGTCATTTTCTTGTCATTTTTCTTGTCATTTTTCTTGTCATTTTCCCTTGTCATTTCCTTGAATGACTTATGACATATATGACATAGGGTTATGACATATGTCATAGGGTTTTCATAGGGTTTTTATAGTGATAAAAAAGCGTACCCTATAGTCGGTTCCTTACTACTGGTGCATGTTTTTTGCTTATCAATAGCACATCATCAGAGGGCATCGCATCACGTTCTTCACTGCATTGAATAACTGTGCCAACAGCGATACGCTTGGAGCGCTCAGTGAGGTTCGCATGACCATGCGCGTTTCCCCGTTGCGATTACGGTACCTGCAACGTATGTTGAATTATGTTGATGTTGAAGAGAGTGGCTCATAGACTCCGAGGTACGAACTAGCGCTGCACAACGCATCATCGGCATACAGTATATAGCCACACATTGTAGAGTGACGTCTACAGCCAGCATCCGCAAAAATGATCAAACAGGGTGATCGGATGGTCAGACAACATTCGCAATGAATCTGTCAAATGAGACGTTTCGGATGAGGCTACCTAGTTCGTGTTGGAACGCGTACAGCCATGCCGTGCAGGACACACTGTAGTACCATATTCCCTGCGTGAAAGGTTTACATACGCATGCACGGGGCTGGAGTTGGGTTTTGGTGGCTTTATTTGAAAGATTTGTCAATATCGATGTCCTTAATGGGTGGCGTATGCCGAGTGCTGAGCGCAGACGAGTGTCAATAGAGCTCTGATGATGAGCGCTGAGCGAAGGTGAATGCTGAGCGATGAGCAAAGGCGGACGCTGCCGATGAGCGAAGCGTAAAGACACACGAGACAGTGCGGTATTCATAACGCAACATGCATTACGCGTGTACGAATAGACGAGACACTGATGCATGCTACTATAATCTGAATATGCAGCGACCTTCGATCATACCTACATTATGTGTGTTTCACACTATGAATCGCATTGTGTGTAGCTTTGTATGCCCCGTCGCGCCGGGACACGCGTCGTAATTATCACGGTCCGATTTAACTATCGCATGCCTCTGTTATTGCTCGGTACAAATCGCACAATGCGTGGTGGTAAGCCGTAGCGAATACTATAACACGCGAGATGACAGTGCTGTCGCAGCGACGACGTTAAAATCGTTAAAATCTCGACAGATCTGTACAACAAACAACAGGCAGTGAGGCGAAAATCAATTCAATCTGGCATCGAAGCCGTTACGAACAAGATATACATAAACACCAGCATAATAATCCGCGCCTGTTTTAACCAGCTCATTTTACCGCCCGAACATGGCGATGGCCACGGACCGCTAAGGAATAAGCGAGGATGCCAGCAATAACATATGCATACCATACAAAGAGTGCCGTGTTGCATGTAAATGTGGCAAGACCACCATGGGTGAAATGACGAAGTAGCAATGGTGCAGGTGCATAACCCTCAGCTGCTGAAGCCTGCTCCACGACACACCGACACTTTGACGCCCTGTACGTTGTGCAGTACCTTGTTCCTTGCATGTGCAGAGCAACACAACCCACGCGAAATATTGTGCAACATGTGATAATAAGAATGATACTCAAACGTTCGCGGTATAGCGTATACACCAGTAACCATTCGATTGAGATTCTTTTCAGCAGCACACAAAAATACATATTCCGATGTGCACGTAAAATGGGTATAGCTACACATGTCTCCTTATTACAAGAGTTGAGGAAAGTTGGTAAAAATTGGTACTATGTTGGAGGTTCAGAATTCAGTCGTGATGTCGAATGCTTGGGAAAGCAATGCTATCGAAAATGGACAGTTGCATTGCTGTGTATCATTTCGGTGTTTGCGTGCCCTCTCGTCCAGTCTTGGCATGGCTGATTTCAATCAATGAATGCAAAGGATAAACCCACCAGTAGGGTAATCCTCCAGTCACGGTGCCGGGCACGACCCTTTGTATACTGCATATGGATCGGTGCATGTTTTTTGCTTATCAATAGTACATCATCAGAGGGCATCGCATCACGTTCTTCACGCTGCATTGAATAACTGTGCCAACAGCGATACGCTTGGAGCGCTCAGTGAGGTTCGCATGACCATGCGCGTTTCCCCGTTGCGATTACGGTACCTGCAACGTATGTTGAATTATATTGATGTTGAAGAGAGTGGCGCATAGACTCCGAGGTACGAACTAGCGCTGCACAACGCATCATCGGCATACAGTATATAGCCACACATTGTAGAGTGACGTCTACAGCCAGCATCCGCAAAAATGATCAAACAGGGTGATCGGATGGTCAGACAACGTTCGCAATGAATCTATCAAATGAGACGTTTCGGATGAGGCTACCTAGTTCGTGTTGGAACGCGTACAGCCATGCCGTGCAGGACACACTGTAGTACCATATTCCCTTGTGAAAAGTTCACACCCTTGAAGTTTCTGCGCCGCTTTTGAATTATTTTGTTTATTCGTTACGCAAGGAAAAATATGTAACAAAATAAATGTCGTCGCAATTTTTTAACGTCGTGTACAACGACGACGGGGAAGAAACTGTCAGTGAAGTCCCACTTGTTTTTGCAAAAGGCGACCCTTACGTTGTTGGGGAGGTGCTGCGTAAAGTTTTTAAGGTCAAAGATGATCAGAGTTATACCCTGATGAACATGAACACTGACGAAATATTTCAAAGTGTTGAGTTGTTACCAGTCGTCCCTGAGCATCTTTACCAAATATTCATCGAGTGTTCGGACCCCGAGGAAGAAATTCCTGCTTTGGTTGTCGCTGATCAAACAGGAGATATATGAATATATATATGCTGTTTTGTAACTGTAAAAATGCAGGTGTGCTGGCTCTTGGAATACTAAAGTCAGATAAAATAATATGATGTCTGGCTAAGTGTTTCGGGAGCCTGACACTGTGACACAGGCAGCACTGCAGGTGACGTCCAGGCGAGGGGTGAAACTAAGGGTGCACCACTGCTCCCCCCTAAGGGGGGGGGGAAAGTCAGCATACCCGTGACACCACCTCACCCCGAAGGAGGGAGGTGCACTGCAGGGCCAGCCGGTACACCCGGACAGGCGGCTAGAAGAAATGTTAGAATGTTACTCTGAGAGGCCTTTTCCAACCTAGCTAGAAGCAATTCCATGCATGGCGCTAGTAAATTCTCACATCTCAAGCCCGAATCCAATTTTAGGGTTGTGGAGCTTCTCCGCTCACACTGCCGTTGATCTTTGGCAGCCACACAGGGGAAGAGCGAAATGCCGGCCAATCGGTGTCGTCCTCGGCGTCGAAGACGGCGCCGTAGCAAGCAGGCTCCTCGAGGTCATCAGGCAGCGGATAGGCGGCATCGTCCGTGGTTGGCACCACCAGAGAGCCGCTGCCGACGGTGTCGATCGCATCACCTGCAATTGGTGCAGGCAGGGAGAGGCGGACGGAGAGGGCTGCCGCATCAGGCTGCTCTGCGGGTGGAGCCGGCGGGTCCACCGCAGGGGGCGGTGCCGTGAGGGCGGCGGCGGATGCGTCAAGCGGCGGGCGGGCAGTGGCCGCTCGCGATGTCTCCAGGTGCCTGTTGTTCGCGAATGCCTCGACGCACACGTACGGGCAGGCACCACGGGTGTCGGGGTGGGAGTCCGTGACGTGCCACATGCGGAAGCAGACAGTGCAGGGAAAACCCGTGCCCACCCACTTGAGGTACATGGAGTTCGGGGAATCGGACGTCCACTTGCCCTCCAAGGGCGCAGCCGATTGCTTCTGCATGCGAAGGGCCATGGCAACAGGGGAACGCGGAGATGGGTTGGGCCTCTGGGGCGCCTGCTTAGGGCGGTAGCCAGAGCCCTCGGGCGGGATGTCGGGAGCGGCAGAGGACGAGAGTGTGGCAAGGGGGCTCTCGTCCCGAAAGGCGAGGCGGATGCGGAGAGCAAGGCGGGCAAAAGTGAAGACCGCACCCGCACGTAACTCACGCAACACCACCAGGTACAGAGGGGCGATGTACGGTGACTGCTTGGCGGACTCGGACAGAATGTGCCAGAGGTCCATCACGCGGTCGGGGTCGCTGTACGCCGGCTTAAGCTTCTGGTGGCGGTCACCAAGCCGTCGAATTAGTGCAAGCTGCGGGGCGGGGTCCTCGATCTCGGTGAGGACAACCGCCCTCATCTGGGTCCAGAAGCGCATGCCGTCCGCGTCGGGCACACCCTCCACCTCGTACCGTAAGCGCTGAAGAGCGTAGCGGCCGTCAGCAGGGTGGTGGCGGGCACACTCGTGGTAGACGCTCAGTGCGTTGCCACGAAGTGGGTGCGGAAGGATGCTGAAGAGGATCTCGTTGATGGTGACGTGGTAAAAGTCATGGTCGTGCTCGAGGTCCAGGAGCTTGGCCGCCTCGCTGTAGGAGACGGGGTACAGCACGTGAGCCAATCCCGAAAGGAGGGCGTTGAAGTCCACGTCGGCAGTCGTGGTGTCCAAAGTGTAACCAGTGGGCATTTTGAGGCCAGTAGACTTCAGGAACGAGATGAGGTCACTCCCATACTGGAAAGCGTAGGCGAGCTGCTCGACGTACTCATCCTCGCGCCCCTCCTCCACAGGCGTGGTGTTCAACACGTCGGGGTCGTTGAAGTAGTCGAAAGCCGTAGGGGCGTTGACCGTGGATGTTGGTTTTGAACGCAATGAGGATGTTCCAACAATTCTGCGTGGTCTACGGGACGAGGCAGGGGTAGACTGCGATTCGGAAGGTGAATGTGACGGTGTTCCGCCCTGATGTGTGCGGGCAGCGCGCAGAGCGGATGCAAGTCCCTCACGTCGAGTCGAAGCCATTGTCGGAATAAAATACTGCGGGTCCAGTTGTAAATTGAAGCACACGAAGTGTGCAATAAAAACAGCTGAAGATGTCGTGAAAAAGATGTCAAGATGTCGCGATGTCGTTTGCCGTGCCGTGACGTGTTGCGAGTGGTGCGGTGCGGCTGATGTCGAGTTGCTGCCAAAAGATGTCGATAGAGTCGCAAAAAGCGAAGCGGACCAGAGAGACTAACAAGCCAACACAAAAGGTGCGTGGGCTATAACCTGATCAAACAGGAGATATATGAATATATATATGCTGTTTTGTAACTGTAAAAATGCAGGTGTGCTGGCTCTTGGAATACTAAAGTCAGATAAAATAATATGATGTCTGGCTAAGTGTTTCGGGAGCCTGACACTGTGACACAGGCAGCACTGCAGGTAACGTCCAGGCGAGGGGTGAAACTAAGGGTGCTCCACTGCTCCCCCCTAAGGGGGGGGGAAAGTCAGCATACCCGTGAGTCGCTTCCGAGTCCGACTCTGACTCAGAAGACTTGTTAATTACCGGTGAGAGCTCCAGAGCCAGCTTCTCTCCGCAACATCAAAAGTCTGATGCTGTCAGCAACAACAACGCTTCAGGGGAAATAACGTGGCCGGAGGGCGTCACACTTACCAGTAAAGTGCCTGTTGATGTCGACGGTTCAAAAGTCTTCGCAACCCATTTCACTGGAGAGCTCACTGGCACAAGGAAAGGTACCCCTTTACTTGATTTCTTCGTCACAAACCGCACCTGGTCCGCATGTGGTAACACTACTTGGAAGTCGCTAAGTGACGTTTACGGCAAGCAGAACGTTTCAGCTCGCTCAATGCACTGCCTTGGTGAATATGTCTGTAAAGTGGAGGACTGCGTGTTTTTCAAAGTTGGTGGCAAACACTTCGTGAAGCGCCTTGTGAAGCGACCAACGTCAAGCACACAGGAAGACTTTCTTGGACACAAGGTGAATACTCTCTTTCGTTCCCTAAAACCTTTGTCTCAAAGGTACTATTTGGCATTTTTTTACCTAACCCTTTCTTCGGGCTTGTACAGGTTCTTGGTCCGGTTTGCCCCAAGTGCCAAGTCCCAACAGAATATATTCCTTGTTCCGCTCGTTGCACGGCTGCACGCGTGGAGCTGGAAGCTGGTGGAGGGTGTCTTCTTTTTTTCGAGCACAAGGGTGTACACGCTTGTACTCCTGTGCAGAAAAAAGGAAAGGCGATTCTTTCATCCGACACGCAGGAAGCGATTGCGAAAGCGGTGCCATCATTTGGTAACGCTAGCGCAGAGAGGCTGAAAGCTGCAGCAACGATGGAAGCCTTCTCGAAGATGCTTTCTACCGACGAAGGAAGCTTGGAGGACGTGTTCCGAGTTGCAAAGGAGGTTCAAGACGTCCGGGCGGTCAGAGCTGAAGTTAACACGGCTAAGGCGAAGTCTGGCAACCGCACGATGCAGAAGGACGCGGACGTCGAGTGGGGTGAACTGGATCGGGCCTTAAAGAAGAAAGGGCTCCGGGTCTTTCATTTCGACCGTCACCCCCTGAAGTTCTTCATGTCTCCTTTGGACATTCCGTGGTCTCCTGCGGAGATCATGTTGTTGATGGACAGACGCATTGGAAAACCTCCATTCAGCAGGGCACCTGCATATTCCGATGCCGGCCACAGCTGTGTGGCAACTTCTTGCATTGAGCAGGTATATTTGTTTTTGTGAGTTACTACTGCACGCGACCCATTCAAAGACGAACACTTTTGGCTGAGGATATTGTTTTTCTCAACAGATGTGCACGGTGATCCACGGTATTGGTATACTGAAGCTGGCTACTTTTCCTTTACCGGGTGGAGAACGGGGGGAGGACGAACAGAAGATGTGGGAAGGTTGTGACCATGTGATTGCGGTGCGGGCAAAGGAAGACATCGAGGGAACACTCTTGCCCAAGGACGCCTGCTCGAAAGAGTTCAACGGCGGTACCCCGAAGTTTCGCCCGTTCTGTATAGTTCGGGACAGCGGAGGGGGAGGGTGGGCCGGCGCACGGCTACATTTCAACAAGCACCTACCGGTGAAGGAACGGCGTGCGGTAACCATCACGAACGAGGAGGGCGAGGAGATCGAGAAGGACTGTGAGCTTCATGTGGCGAAGGCAGTGGGTGTGCACTGCAAGTGGCTAACCGACGACTTCGAGGAAGACCAGTTCATTCGCCTGGTCTACGCCTGGCTGCACGCGCTAGCCCCACGAAAGGTATTGGTCCCGCCCTGTAAAACCTTCATCAACCTGCTTTTAGCTCGCCAACCCTGACGTGTCTTGGTGTTGAGCAGGTGATGGATAGTCGTAAAGCGTTGGTCTTGTTCATCGAGCAACAGTCCCGGAAGGACGTGGAGGACAACTTGACCCAGTTCATGGCCTTCTACGAACGTGAAGCACAACGATGCATGCACTTCTTCAAGAACAAGGGCGCAAACCTGGCCGAGCCTTTGATTGGACGTGACAAGAAGATTTTCGGGGAGATTGTCTCAATGTCGGAGTTCTTTTCGGTGACGTGTGTCAGCTTCATCCAACAGAGTCACAAGCTGCAGTACATGCTACAAGGAGGTCACGAGTCAAGGGAACACGGGCGTACAGGTGCACTGTACCAAGAGCGCCGGGAACAGTTCGAAGCTGCTCGTAGGGGACGCCACTTCAGCTATGATGTTTTGGAAGAGTTCCGAGAGACTTACTTGGATAAACCAGCTGACACCTCGGAGACGCGCAACCACCGACCGGACACACAGCGCAGGTTTCCAAAGAAGAGGCGTCTGACCGTGGACTTGACTGACGCGGAGCCATGCATTCGGATGGCTCGTAAGATTCCAGAGAGCGGTGAGTGGGAATGGTCGGTGGATGCTGACCGCAACAACAATGCTGCTGATCGGTCCTGGATTGTTTCTTCCCAGATGAACAAGGACCTTGTGACGGAGTACTTGATGGAGGCACACATTCACTCGACGGACCGACTGGGGGCACGCATGTCTGTTGGCACTCTTGGGGAAGTACGGTACATGCTGAAAACAACGAAAGGCCAGGCCAAAGTGTTGGCCGACCTGTTTTTGGGGGAGACCAAGCTGAAGGTGCTGCAAGTGGGGGCACCCACCCCACGCCTTACCAGGTTCAACGTGGTGAATGGCATCCTTGATCGAAGCTTCACGGTTTCGGCACAGGGGGGTGCTGGGCAGCAAGTGGTTTTTGGGTACCTGGAGGCCGCACGTGACATCCACTTTGGGGAGAGGGGGGCCTCCCAAGTACGAAGTCAACGCATCTCTTGCAGCTGCAAGGCTTGGACTAACTTAATGGGCAGGAACGCCCGCAGTTCGGCGGTACATTGGTGTGTGCACATCTGTTTTGTGCTGAAGGAAGCAGGATTCTCTCCGGGACATGCCTTTTACATTCAGGCAGGCTTCACGAACAATGAAGTGCAGTACATTCTGGAAGAGCTAGCTAAGGTCAAGATTACCCCCTTTGTGGGCGCGCTATAGTAGAGGGAGTAGCCCCTAGTGTTTTCACTAGCCTGCTTTGCAGGGTTACCGCACTCTCAGGACTTTGTCCCTTCTGCTAGCGTAAATGTTTTATTATTATTATTATTATTATTATTTTATTCACACCTGAGGTGGGTGCTGGTGGCAGGGGTTTGCAACAAGGCCAGTGGATGCTGGTACCGGGTTCAGGTCGGCAGGCTTCTTGTGCTGCGGCACTAAACGTGCAGCAAGGCTGTGCCACACAGAAAGCACGTGCAAAAGACGAAGGCAGGAGTGTGAAGCAACCGGTGCTGGATGCCGACGCGCCTAGGGTGGCGGTGCAAGGGAGGCGGGAGGTGAATGGCAACTGGCACGATGCCAAGTTTCAGTTCTGCGTGACACATGCTTGCTGCACCCGTGTAATGCCCCGGTACGTGCAAATAGCACCTAAGCTGACGGACATCCAAGTACACCCGGATGTGGAGTTGACCGCGGAGTTGCTAAGAAAGTCCGGCGCGTTGATCTTCCGGGAATGAGAAGCTCAGCAATAGATGGCAAAGTGTAAGCGGGAAGGTCCCAAAGGATGGAGAGCTGTAGAACTCAGCTTTTGCCGCAGCACGTGGTGGCCACAAGCAAGGAGCCGCGACATAATGATGTGATTGTGTTACTCGAGGGGAAAGTCTTGCATGAGTCGAGAAGGGGCAGCTCCGCTGCGTTAGTATTGAGGTGTAAGAATTGCCTTAGGAATGTTCAGTGCGAGTCGAGAAGGGGCAGCTTTGCTGCGTTAGTATTGAGGTACTGAAATTGCCGAACTGAGTTGGTCCATTGTAATTTTGTTGTAAGCCGGCTATTTTCCTTGACAACCTGTACCAACAATCTTGGTTGAAGCCTAAAGTAGAAATAACCCACAATTTGTATGCGTTGTGACTTAAAAAACTGATTATACGGCTTGTATTAAAACGCAAGAATCTGAGCACAAAATTATGCTCTATATTATGAATTCCTCACATCTACCCTTCCACAAAAAAAGCATGAATACAAAGGACAATTTTCCTTGTGAAACTGGAGAAATCAGCACAATATCAAGGGGTCGTTTTGACGGGTTTGTAGACAAAAACGACGAAATTCCGAAAATGTTACCTCGTAACCTCGTCAGATGTGTAAAATGAGTTTAGCCCATATAACTCCCTTTATATATAAGTTTCTAGGATATTATCGTTGTCTGCACCTTCTGGGGCTCCACACATCATCCTAAGCTACCAGGTGTGTCAATCAAATGGTTGCACACCCCCCCCAGCGTATACACCAGTAACCATTCGATTGAGATTCTTTTCAGCAGCACACAAAAATACATATTCCGATGTGCACGTCAAATGGGTATAGCTACACATGTCTCCTTATTACAAGAGTTGAGGAAAGTTGGTAAAAATTGGTACTATGTTGGAGGTTCAGAATTCAGTCGTGATGTCGAATGCTTGGGAAAGCAATGCTATCGAAAATGGACAGTTGCATTGCTGTGTATCATTTCGGTGTTTGCGTGCCCTCTCGTCCAGACTTGGCATGGCTGATTTCAATCAATGAATGCAAAGGATAAACCCACCAGTAGGGCAATCCTCCAGTCACGGTGCCGGGCACGACCCTTTGTATACTGCATATGGATCGGTGCATGTTTTTTGCTTATCAATAGTACATCATCAGAGGGCATCGCATCACGTTCTTCACTGCATTGAATAACTGTGCCAACAGCGATACGCTTGGAGCGCTCAGTGAGGTTCGCATGACCATGCGCGTTTCCCCGTTGCGATTACGGTACCTGCAACGTATGTTGAATTATATTGATGTTGAAGAGAGTGGCTCATAGACTCCGAGGTACGAACTAGCGCTGCACAACGCATCATCGGCATACAGTATATAGCCACACATTGTAGAGTGACGTCTACAGCCAGCATCCGCAAAAATGATCAAACAGGGTGATCGGATGGTCAGACAACGTTTGCAATGAATCTGTCAAATGAGACGTTTCGGATGAGGCTACCTAGTTCGTGTTGGAACGCGTACAGCCATGCCGTGCAGGACACACTGTAGTACCATACATATTCCCTGCGTGAAAGGTTTACATACGCATGCACGGGGCTGGAGTTGGGTTTTGATGGCTTTATTTGAAAGATTTGTCAATATCGATGTCCTTAATGGGTGGCGTATGCCGAGTGCTGAGCGCAGACGAGTGTCAATAGAGCTCTGATGATGAGCGCTGAGCGAAGGTGAATGCTGAGCGATGAGCAAAGGCGGACGCTGCCGATGAGCGAAGCGTAAAGACACACGAGACAGTGCGGTATTCATAACGCAACATGCATTACGCGTGTACGAATAGACGAGACACTGATGTATGCTACTATAATCTGAATATGCAGCGACCTTCGATCATACCTACATTATGTGTGTTTCACACTATGAATCGCATTGTGTGTAGCTTTGTATGCCCCGTCGCGCCGGGACACGCGTCGTAATTATCACGGTCCGATTTAACTATCGCATGCCTCTGTTATTGCTCGGTACAAATCGCACAATGCGTGGTGGTAAGCCGTAGCGAATACTATAACACGCGAGATGACAGTGCTGTCGCAGCGACGACGTTAAAATCGTTAAAATCTCGACAGATCTGTACAACAAACAACAGGCAGTGAGGCGAAAATCAATTCAATCTGGCATCGAAGCCGTTACGAACAAGATATACATAAACACCAGCATAATAATCCGCGCCTGTTTTAACCAGCTCATTTTACCGCCCGAACATGGCGATGGCCACGGACCGCTAAGGAATAAGCGAGGATGCCAGCAATAACATATGCATACCATACAAAGAGTGCCGTGTTGCATGTAAATGTGGCAAGACCACCATGGGTGAAATGACGAAGTAGCAATGGTGCAGGTGCATAACCCTCAGCTGCTGAAGCCTGCTCCACGACACACCGACACTTTGACGCCCTGTACGTTGTGCAGTACCTTGTTCCTTGCATGTGCAGAGCAACACAACCCACGCGAAATATTGTGCAACATGTGATAATAAGAATGATACTCAAACGTTCGCGGTATAGCGTATACACCAGTAACCATTCGATTGAGATTCTTTTCAGCAGCACACAAAAATACATATTCCGATGTGCACGTAAAATGGGTATAGCTACACATGTCTCCTTATTACAAGAGTTGAGGAAAGTTGGTAAAAATTGGTACTATGTTGGAGGTTCAGAATTCAGTCGTGATGTCGAATGCTTGGGAAAGCAATGCTATCGAAAATGGACAGTTGCATTGCTGTGTATCATTTCGGTGTTTGCGTGCCCTCTCGTCCAGTCTTGGCATGGCTGATTTCAATCAATGAATGCAAAGGATAAACCCACCAGTAGGGCAATCCTCCAGTCACGGTGCCGGGCACGACCCTTTGTATACTGCATATGGATCGGTGCATGTTTTTTGCTTATCAATAGTACATCATCAGAGGGCATCGCATCACGTTCTTCACTGCATTGAATAACTGTGCCAACAGCGATACGCTTGGAGCGCTCAGTGAGGTTCGCATGACCATGCGCGTTTCCCCGTTGCGATTACGGTACCTGCAACGTATGTTGAATTATATTGATGTTGAAGAGAGTGGCTCATAGACTCCGAGGTACGAACTAGCGCTGCACAACGCATCATCGGCATACAGTATATAGCCACACATTGTAGAGTGACGTCTACAGCCAGCATCCGCAAAAATGATCAAACAGGGTGATCGGATGGTCAGACAACGTTTGCAATGAATCTGTCAAATGAGACGTTTCGGATGAGGCTACCTAGTTCGTGTTGGAACGCGTACAGCCATGCCGTGCAGGACACACTGTAGTACCATACATATTCCCTGCGTGAAAGGTTTACATACGCATGCACGGGGCTGGAGTTGGGTTTTGATGGCTTTATTTGAAAGATTTGTCAATATCGATGTCCTTAATGGGTGGCGTATGCCGAGTGCTGAGCGCAGACGAGTGTCAATAGAGCTCTGATGATGAGCGCTGAGCGAAGGTGAATGCTGAGCGATGAGCAAAGGCGGACGCTGCCGATGAGCGAAGCGTAAAGACACACGAGACAGTGCGGTATTCATAACGCAACATGCATTACGCGTGTACGAATAGACGAGACACTGATGTATGCTACTATAATCTGAATATGCAGCGACCTTCGATCATACCTACATTATGTGTGTTTCACACTATGAATCGCATTGTGTGTAGCTTTGTATGCCCCGTCGCGCCGGGACACGCGTCGTAATTATCACGGTCCGATTTAACTATCGCATGCCTCTGTTATTGCTCGGTACAAATCGCACAATGCGTGGTGGTAAGCCGTAGCGAATACTATAACACGCGAGATGACAGTGCTGTCGCAGCGACGACGTTAAAATCGTTAAAATCTCGACAGATCTGTACAACAAACAACAGGCAGTGAGGCGAAAATCAATTCAATCTGGCATCGAAGCCGTTACGAACAAGATATACATAAACACCAGCATAATAATCCGCGCCTGTTTTAACCAGCTCATTTTACCGCCCGAACATGGCGATGGCCACGGACCGCTAAGGAATAAGCGAGGATGCCAACAATAACATATGCATACCATACAAAGAGTGCCATGTTGCATGTAAATGTGGCAAGACCACCATGGGTGAAATGACGAAGTAGCAATGGTGCAGGTGCAGAACCCTCAGCTGTTGAAGCCTGCTCCACGACACACCGACACTTTGACGCCCTGTACGTTGTGCAGTACCTTGTTCCTTGCATGTGCAGAGCAACACAACCCACGCGAAATATTGTGCAACATGTGATAATAAGAATGATACTCAAACGTTCGCGGTATATGACGATATTGTAGATTATAGTACGGTATACCAGCTTACCGTATATTATGCTGCCTAAAGTATACCGTATTGCATGCTGGCAGCAAGCTGCGTATATATGTACTAGGCACTGTCGATCTCTATTTGAGATCTCCACTAGGCCATCGGATCAGTCGATCATCCCATCATTCGTTATTACAAATCCGCATTGCGAAACCAATCATCATCCTCGTAATCATCGTCGGTTTGCGATCGGACGGCACTGACGCGACACGATCACATCTGGCGTCACCTCTTCCCCTGCGGGAGTGTCACCAGCCAGCATGAAGCACAGGCTGTCGCAGAAATCCTTCGTGTAAACTTCCCCCACGCCTGCGTGAAGCGCAGATGCCTTTTCTCGCTCGTGCCTCGCCCCAGTCTCGTCCGCCGTGGACGGTAACGGGTAACGAGATGGCACGTCGGCATTACTGTTCTTAGCTCCCGGGCGATACTGCACCGTGAAGTCGAACTCCTGTAGGCTGATCGCCCATCGTAGATGCTGGCCCTGAAGGTTAGACTTCTCCATCAAAGTGGTGAGTGGCGAGTGATCGGTCACCAGCATGAAGTGGACGCCATGCAGGTACTGCCTCAGCGTGCGCACTGCCCACACCACTGCGAGCATCTCACCTTTGAAGCTGGCGTACTGTCTCTCCGTTTTGCTCAAAGAACGACTGATCGCCATGCAAATATACTTTTTTCCATCGTCGTCCTTCGGGCCCAGCACCACACCGATGCCATAGGTACTGTAGTCGGTGTACAATATGCTGGGCCTGTCATAATCGATTGGCCTCAGACATCTCCCAACATAGAGCAAGTCCTTAAGGTCCTGGAGCGCCTGGTCCTGCTCCTTCCCCCAAGCTCCCTTGATATTTGTGATCTCTTTCTTGAGCAAGTCGTTGAGGGGGCGTGCCATCTCAGAATAGTTTGGTCTCCCTGGCTCACCCACCAGGCCCTTATAGTAGTTCATCATGCCCAGAATAGAGCGGAGCCCAGTCTTGTCCTGGGGCCTCGGGAGGTCCTGGATGGCCTTGCACTTTGCCTCCTGCGCACCAATAGAATTGTGCCCAATGCGATAGCCCAGAAAGTCCACAGTGGCTACCCCAAAGGTGCTCTTGCCTGCGTGCAGCCTTATACCAGCGTCTCCTAACGTGCGTAGTACCTCCTCAACGTCCTTGTTCAGATGCTGCTCTATGGCTGGCACGAATTTTACCAAAGGTAATACTAGGTATAGGTATTACCAGTATTTTACCAAGTATTACTTTGCCCCAAAAAGTCCTTACCCTAGTGCAGGGGGGTAGTACCGCACGTTACCAAAAAGTTTTACCATTGGTAATACCGGGTATGGGTATTACCGGGTATTACCCCCGTATTACCATCGATTTTACCCATTTTACCATGGGGAAAAAAATCAATTCGACGGCTTCTCAGCCGTCACGCCAGGACGATTTCCAACATCTCCATTCCGTCAGAGGGTGCGACGTGCTCGAAGTCGAAACAGTTCACAACGCGAGTACATCCCTGCGTGGCAACACGACAGATATCCGTCATGGATTCACCCTTCTTACGACACTCTGACCGTCCTCCATACCTCAGCACTGGCTGTCACTTGTTGCTGCTTGGCCTCCGGCAGCTTGCGCCACTCCTCGGGGGTGATGCCCATCTTGTGGTTGTCGAAACGGTGTGCGATGTTATACTCACGCAGCTTGGCGTTCTTGACCTCGTTTGGTGGCTACTACCCAAATTCATGGTCCTACCACAAGGACCAATGGGCAATTGCGGTTTCGATCACTAAATCGACTATTTGAGGCACAGGCAACATTTCCCTACATTCTGGGAAAACCAGAAGACGCGTCTTCTGAATGTCTTCTGAGACGTCTTCTGGGTCCAGAAGACATCCAGAAGACGTCCAGAAGACGTCTTCGGCGCGTCTTCTAATGTCTACCATCTTCTGGTTTCCAGAAGACGTGCAGAAGATCTTCCGGGAAGACATCCAGAAGTTATCTTCTGGACGTCTTCTACATGTCTTCTGAATCCCGGAAGACATCTTCTTGATATCTTTTGGGCGTCTTCTGTACATCTTCCCCGAAGATCTTCTGGACGTCTTCTGAAACTCAGAAGATGGTAGACATTAGAAGACGCGTAGAAGACGTCTTCTGGATGTCTTCTAGATATCTTCTGGAACCAGAAGACATCTAGAAGACATCTTCCGGAATTCAGAAGATGTACAGAAGTCATGCAGAAGACGTTCAGAAGATATCTTCTGAATGCCTTCTGCATGTCTAATAAATTTCAACATTCGTGTACGCATTCGCGAGGAATATTTTTAGGCTGAAATAAGCTTGCAAGAAGGATGAGTGCAAACAAGATGTATGGCATTATACACTTCTCGCCATCCTTAACAAACATATTCTCAATGTTTGATACACGACAAGAGATGATTTATTTGTGTGGAAGGCTAAGATGCTTTGGAGACTAAAATTGCTTTAACAATATTACTTTTCAATCAAGAACCTAATCATAAGGAGGGCCACACATATTATTATCCTAACTAGCTAAGTGTCTAGAACTACTTCACATTCATGTTCTAAACAACTAGTCTAATTACCTAGAAACGATGTTCATCTAACATGCACACATGGCATAGGTCTTGGACCACGCAAAAACATGGGTTTTCCACTCGCTCGTTTTCAACCGATCTGAAAAACAACGCACACCAAAATACCAACACTTAGTAGAGTGAAAACACACAATGAATACAAGCACAAATTCCTAGGAAGGGTAAGGTAAGTACCTTTACTCTTCTAGTTGTGGGCGATGGGCTGAAAATGCGCTTTTCCCACTTGCTCATTTTCAGCCAATCTGAAAAACAAAGCGCAACTCAAAACCAAAGGTTAGTAAAGCGGAAAAACACAACGCATAAAGGCAGTATTTTTTAGGTGTGACACTAGGGGATGATAGAGCAAATACCTTTACTTGTGGTGCTGAGGTTGGGCTGAAAATTTACCTTTTGGACTAGGTCATTTTCAGCCGATCTGAAAAACAAAGCGCAACGCAAAACCAAAGGTTAGTAAAGCGCAAAAATAGTACGAGACGAAATACAAGATTACCGAAGGAAAACAAAAAGGCCTAGTGGTGTGAGTTGGAATCGAACCAACATCATCTCGTCCAAAGGACGAGCGAGAACACATGTCTCGTTCACACCTCAATTAGACTCTAAGCACGCCGAAGTGCGCGTAAAAAAACAAGGCACGAAAAGCACCCGCAATCACTATTGAAGTATTGCGTTGTGCAACGTTTTTCTGTTAGACGAACTATTTTAAAAGGACCACTTCACCCAGCAGCAGTCCGCGGAAAACGAGGCTGCGGTGGAATTGAGTTGGATGCAGGTGTAAAAGTGGTAGATGCAAATTTCACTTCAACGTTAAATAAAATTCAAACTCGAACGGTCATGTCGATGTGCGGTGCGGTGCTCGTGCTCACTCCCCTGCGCTGGGCCTGACGATGCGATGCGATGCGATGCGATGCTAATGCTAGCTGACGATGACGCCTGACCACGACCGCGACCACACGCCAGCGCCACACCTGACACCAGCGCAGCGCAGCGCTGGCAGATTTTCCGGGTTTGCTATCCGCGGTATCGTGCAGTCATCACGTCTCACGCGACTCACTGCGCGCGTGATCGACTGTTCGACCGTTGCTAGGAGGGATGGTGCTCTAAAACAAGAGCAGTTTCTTCTACCAAATTCGTCGGCCGTTTTAACTTAGTAACTTGGTACGTTTGCCCCTCTCCCGAACAAACCACTTGTTTTTTTGCACTTCTACCTACACCACACAATTATGCCCAATATTGTGCACCTTATATGTTTTTTTGTTTTTTCGCGATTTTTAAAGCTTTTTTCAAAACAAAAAAACAAAAAGACATACGGAAGACACCCCAGATATCTTCTGTGCATCTTGTTACCCTCCAGAGATGTCTTTGAGGAAGACATGTCCGCTCATAGCCGCTAGGTAGACATTAGAAGACGCGTAGAAGATCGTCAAAAAAATGAGGAAGACGCCCCTAAGAGGGGTGTTAAGACGTTCGGTGGAACTTCTACAAGTTGCAGATTTCCAGAAGACATGTCTTCCTCAAAGACATCTCTAAGACAACCGGAAGATGTACAGAAGATATCTGGGGTATCTTCCGCAAACACAGTCAAGAAGACGTCCGGAAGATGTCAAAAAAATGTCTTCCGCGTGTCTTCTGTGTGTCTTCCGCGCGTCTTCCGCGCGTCTTTCGCACCTCTTCTGGGTTCAGTCAGGAAGACATATATTCCCCGAAGATGTCTGGAAGATGTACAGAAGGTATCTGATACGGCGAGATAAACAGGCGCCGTGAATATATTATCAGTATACAAATAAACACTGCAAAGTTGGACAGCAATGCAAGTGTACGGATGAGCGGGTTTGTGAGTGCAGTCTCTGTAAGAAGATCTGTTGAAGCACAACGCTTCCTCACTTTTGTACCATACGTCTCCCATCATCTTAGATGGTACCGCCATTGGGTTGTGAACCCGAGACGTAGGTTGAACGACCAGCATGGTAATAACGACTAGTTCGTTCATGCTGCGCATGCGAGTTCCGCGCATGCTGAAAGCCAAGATGGTTCTTGTTTGTATTCAAGATGTATCTTTGCTTTGCCATCTTCGAGTTCGACATACGAACTCTCGATGACAGGGATGCCTGATGATATGACATTATCATCTGGCGACATGTACAGTCATCGTCGACCGTACTGACGACTGTCATATTAATATATGACGCGACTCGACATGTACAGTCATGATCGACCATACTGTCGACTGTCATAATAATATATGACACGACCGACTATCATAATAATATATGACATGACATGGTATGACATGTCTGACAGGTATGACACGTATGACATGTATGACACATATGTCATCGGTCATGACCCTGACAGATCTCCCCTCTTAAAAGAGTTGTGACCTCACAACGGGCATACCTTTGTATATGTCTATGATGTCTTTGTTGTTGTCGCTTCTTGCTGGTACCAGTCTTCTTACACCGATTTGAGGCGTCCCTCATGGTGTTTTTAGGTTATTGGGGGGAACTGAGTCCACTTTAGTCCCTCACCGTTGTCGCAAACGCGTGCATATGATGGTACAAACATTCTCGGAATCGAACGAACTTAACACTCGCGACTGGTCATAAGCGTCATTAATATTCACTAGTGCTGGTAACTGTCCGAGCAATCCTCAACACAGCATAAGATCGTAAAGCTACAAAATTCTTAAAATTCTGATATCCTGATATCCTGTCTGACTCAATCGTCTGAAGTACGCAGCCCTGCTCTCGGTCATGTCTGTCAAGTAATAAGATGGAACATGGACACACGCCACCACACGACTGGCCATTACTGCCAACGGAAACGCGATATCCAGCGCTGCGAACCAAGGTGAAGTCACCACTGCGTCACAAACGCCATACTTCTCCTTCCATATGCGATAGTTACCTGGCTGAAGTGCGTCATGCGCCTCAGACCAACCCAACTGAGAGTTCCAATCATTGTTCATGAATCTCAACTGCGGCCATTGCTCCACCATCACCTCACTGATGACCCCAGTGCCTGCCCATGGGTCCCACACGCCATCGACGGACTTCCAGTCCACCTCTGTCGCCAAACGCCTCACCTCAGAGGGCACTGTGATAACCAGTTCAAGCCCCCACTGCAGCGCGCTAGCTTCTCTCACCTGAGCCTTAGTCATGTGTCTCAACTCCCCTCGTCTTTCAACTTCTTCTTCAGCCAACGCAGGCACAAGAGGTGCATCCCTCAGATGCCTTGCCATGACCTTCTGTTCCCGATATTTCTTGCTCAGCACCGTGCGATGCCCCTCATTCCAGTGCCCTGGCATGAAGATCTGCACAGCCTCAGAGAGCTTGTCCTGCCTTCCCCAATCAATCTGATCTGGCATGCCCAAGAACATGTCCTCCTCTTTCAACAGCATCTCCCTTGATGAGATGGCATGCCAAGGCTGAAACTTGTCTCCCTTCACCACCCGACGGGGACCCACGTCTGCTGGCAACAGGCGCATCTCCGCAGACAGCTTCTCATTCAATTGCTGCTCCTTCATGCCCAGTCTGTCCTCTAGGGCACCAGAACTCTCGTCTTTCTGGGTCTGCACCTCAGCGTTGGCGGCTTGCATCCCCGTGCCTGAGCACCTGGGACATAGCCACTCACCTTCTGGTACTTCATCCAGTGCTGGGGTCAGACACCACAAGTGGTACCCCCTGTTGCATGCGTCGCACAACAACATCTCTGCTTCCCCATCAGTCTTCCTGCACACTTCACATGCTAGGTGCTTGCTGGGAACGGCTGCACTGCAGTCATACTGGTCCTTCACCTGTAGGTGACATGGCGCGATGCTCTGCACGGTGCTCTTCTCTCTTAACTTGGTGGCGTCCTCAAGCACCACCACACCATCTCGCTGTATCTTGACCAGCTTCAAAATGGCAGATTTGGTCGCGACTTCCATGCCGCTGCGAGGCTTCTGCCTGATGTAGACGAAATCGCCCACCTTAAACGGGTGTGGACTAGGCTCATAGCCCCCACCTCTTCTCCCTTCATAATGTAGTGTATCACGATGCTGTGCGACCTCCAGGCTGCAACCAGCGTGTACCATCAGTCGCCTCACCACCTGTGCTCTCCGGTGGAGGTCCTTGACTCTGGCATCCTTCTCATCTTCGACCTCAGCACCAAAATCTATGCTGGGTGCCTGTTTCAAATCAGGCGGCACTACTGCCTCTTGGGCAAACAACATGGTGAACGGCGCCACCCCCGTGAACTCCTGGCGTGCTGCATTATAGCTCAGCACTAGTGGCCAGAGCTGCTCATCCCACTCATAATCGAGACCCTTCTCCAAGGCAAGCTTCTTAAAGCAGAACTTCATAGTGCGCACCACTCGCTCGGTCAGCCCATTGCCTTCTGGTGAGTCTGGCGAGGTGACTCGCCGGTCGATCAGGCAGTCTCTGCACAGCTGCTTGAACTCTCCTTCAAACTCCTTTCCTCCATCCACCAAGCATTCTGCTGGCGCACCAAACACCGCCAGGACATGACTGCGAAATGCCGCTGCGATGGTGCTCGCCTCCTTGTCGGGAATGGGCACGCAGACTATGAACCTGGTGTAGTGCTCGGTCATGATGAGCACTCGTTGTTGCCAGACTTGGTCTCTCTCCTCGAAGGCCATGCCAAATCCAGCGACCAGCGATACATGAACGACACGATCTCAAGGGGGGATAAACATGCCTCCTCTCTCGCATAATGAGTCTTCACACGCTGGCAGGTCTCACACTGAGTGACCACAGCCTCCACGTCTTTCTTCAGATCGGCCCACCAATGGCGCTGCCACAAAAGATGCTGCGTCCGTCTTATGCCCCAATGTCCAGTTCTGGAGTGGTATTCCTTAACCAACGCGAGACGGTCAGCAGGCTTAGGTATCCTCACCTCCTTGCCCGACATAGTGACCATGTAGATCTCGTCCGTAGCCTCATCCCATCGATGTCGTGCTGCTCGCCTCCTTACTCGACGAACTTCCTCTTCTGGCAACCTCACTCTGCCATTGGACTTCAACCATCTGAGGCACCATGCATCATCGTGTACATCTCGATGCTTGTCACGGTCTACCTGCTGCTCAGCCACGCTGGCCATCAGGTCCTCGAATCTGGTGGTGCACGCCAACCTGGGGAGTCTCATCTCTGAATCTTTGGCAGGCGGACTCCAGGCAAGCACATCCATGCGCGCTGCTGGGGTTGCGCCCTCCTTCACGAAGTGGTTCTCATGCCTCTGACGATACTGCGCCATGGTGTAGAGCTGCCACTCTTTCTTCTTCTTCTTCTTGGTTCCAGCCTTCTGTCGCTGGGCTCCAATTCCTTCTGCACCTTTCTGCCCTTGCGAGCACATTACCCGCAGCTTTTCCTCCCAGTCACGATGGGTCATAGTCTTCGCCACCTGCTGGGTATATGCATTCGAATTCTCAACCCATTCCGCCAGCAAAGCTTGCCTCTGCTGAAGGTCCGACCTCTCGTGGTCTGCCCAGTTGTTGTCTACAGCGATGGGCTGTCCTGGGGAATTCTCTGCCTCTGGGGATTCCTCGCTGTGAGGGAGCCCCTTCCTGCTCGCTTCTGCGACCGCCATCAGCAGCTCCATTGCCCTGCGATCCATGGCCAGGCCCAGAATGCTTGCCAATTCTACGTCGTTCAGGCCATCGGCCATGCGTAGCTCACTTGCGCTGTAGCCCATGGCTCGCGCCTTCTCGTCGAGGTTCACTTCTCGAGATTCTTCCTCGGCGTCTTCATCGTCCTGGTTGCGCACCACGGTGCCCATTCTCGCTCTCCTGAACGCTCTTGACCCTTGCGTCGCCATGATGGTGGGAAGTGCCCTCAATGGTTCTCCCACCACATTCACCACGTAGTGAGGCGCGCGGTCTGTCCTTATCACTGGCCTGGGATGCCAGCCCTTGCATATGATTGACGATACGATTCGTCCTTCTGGTCTCACCACCTTGCTCATGACGGAGCGAAACTGGTGGCTCTGGAACAAGTTGCTCCAATACGCTCGCAATCGGTGTGCGTAAGCGCCTGCTTGTGCTGCATCAAAGGACACTGGTCGGCCAATGACGCTGGCAATGTACGGGAACACCTCGTCCCTGATCTTGGTTCCAGGTCTGTGTGACAACGGAGAAACGTTTTCCAGGATATAGCCTGGAGGCCTCTGCTGCTGCAGCTGTTGGAGTGTGGACAGAAGCTTGACCACTTCATAAAATAATTTGTTGTGCCTGCCATCCAGGCCTGTGAGTGTTCCAGCAGGGGAGAGATCCTGGCATGGGAACCCACATACCATGACCCACTGGCGTCCTTGAAGAGCTCCTGCTCGTATAAAGTCGGCACTGGTGGTGTCGCGCAGATCTTGGGGTAGAGCCCCAAACTCTATTGCACGGGGCGAAATGAGGTCAGGATATCGTCTTAGCAATGCCGTGCACCTGGCCCTGGCAACTGTTCGACTGCTCGGGGATATGTCCTGATACAGGTAGCGATCCACCTTCATCCCACTGCGGAGCAACATCTCTAGCCCAGCACAGAGGCCTCCACATGGCTCGTAGCACACCACGCCTTCCTCCCGAGCTTGCGAGAAGAACCGCCTGCCCAGCACCCTGGTGTCCACCTTCTCAGGCTTCAAGATGCGCTCACCTTCAAAGTACTCATTGCTGTACACAGCAGGGCTTCCCTCGCCGTGCGTGCCTCGCGTAGGCCTGACCAGGCTCAACGCCTTCCAAGCTGCTCTGGCTAGCCTTCCAGAGTCGGTCACCAGCTCAGGTAAGTCAGTGTCGAACATGTCCCCATGATTGCATTCTAATTCCTCGCGGTAGTGCAAGTCGAACAAACGATGCACTGGTCCCGTGCCCAGCTGCTCCATGGCAGCCATCCTGCAGTAGTTGGCAACCTGCACCTCTGGCGTGGCCTCTTCCCCTGGGAAAGCATCCCCAGCCAACATAAAGCACAAGTGGTCACAGAGGTCCTTCGTGTGAACTTCCCCCACGCCTGCGTGTAACGCAGTCACCTTCTCCCTCTCATGCCTCGCTCCAGTCTCATCTGTCGTGGACGGCAGTGGGTAGCGAGACGGCACGTCAGCGTTGCTGTTCTTGGCACCTGGACGATACTTCACAGTGAAGTCGAACTCCTGCAAACTGATTGCCCAGCGTAGGTGTTGCCCTTGGAGATCGGCCTTCTCCATCAGGGTGGTGAGCGGTGAGTGGTCGGTCACCAAAGTGAAGTGAACTCCATGCAAATACTGCCTCAGTGTGCGCACTGCCCATACCACTGCGAGCATCTCCCCCTTGAAGCTGGCGTACTGTCTCTCCGTTTTACTCAGGGATCGGCTGATTGCCATACAAATGTACTCCTTCCCATCATCGTCCTTCTGGCCCAGCACTGCGCCAATGCCATAGGTGCTCCAATCGGTGTACAATATAAGGGGTCTGTCATAATCGATAGGCCTCAGACACCTCCCAGAACAGAGAGCATCCTTCAGTTCTTGAAGTGCTCGATCTTGCTCCTTCCCCCAGGCTCCCTTGATGTCAGTGACCTCCTTTTTCAGCAGGTCATTGAGAGGGCGGGCCATCTCAGAGTAGTTTGGCCCCCCTGGCTCACCCACCAAGCCCTTGTAGTAGTTCATCATGCCCAAGATCGAGCGGAGCCCAGTCTTGTCCTGGGGGCTTGGAAGCTCCTGGATGGCCTTGCATTTAGCTTCTTGCGCGCCAATGGAGTTGTGACCAATGCGATAGCCCAGAAAGTCCACCGTGGCTGCACCAAAGGTACTCTTGCCTGCATGCAAATGGATGCCAGCGTCCCCCAAGGTGCGAAGTACGTCCTCAACGTCCTTCAAATGCTGCTCAGGCGTGGAATCCGTGTAGACCACTACGTCGTCGACGTATGCCACCGTGCAATGCTGCAAGTGACGTAACTCGTAGTCCATGATTCTTACGAACGCAGAAGTAGCTCCAGCTGCACCAAAAGGCATCGAGGTGTACTGGTACAGCTGATTCTTCCACCAAAACGCCGTCTTGCTCCTGTCCTCTTCCGTGGCCATGGGAATCTGATGGAAGGCTTTGGTGGCATCCAGCGTGGTCTTGAACTTAGCCTTCGCCACCTTCTGGTAGAGCTCCTCTGGTCGGTGCGGCAGCGTATTGTCTTTGAGGGAGTGCCGGTTGACACCCCTGAGGTCCACGCAGAACCTCGTCTGGGTCCACAGGCCAGTCTCGTGATCTTTCTTGCCAGCCACGACCACGTTGCTCGCATGCCTGCAATGCTTGGCTGCTGGTTCTATGAAGCCATACTCCAAAAGTTCCTTGCAATGAATATCGATGATTTCCTGCTCGCCCGGACTGTACTTCCTGGGTCTCTGGTAGGCGGCCTTGGATTCGTCTACAAAAGGAATGGAGAACGTGTTGTGCTCCGCCTTGCCCTTGTAGCCTGTCAGATCGTGAGGACTGTTGGCAAAGGTGGTCTTGCACCTGCGAAGAACATTCCGCATTTCCTCCCAGTGCTCCTCCTTGAAGTCAGGATGTCCTCCAAACGTGGCATTGAGCTCAGTGTCAAGCCACGCTGCCTCGTCCTTGGTCACTGTCGTGTCACCTAGAGGTTGAAGCTCGTCCAGCACGGTGTACGGCAAGACCTCATCCTGCTCCGCGACGTTGGCCACCCAGCCCGGCTCCCATTGCCTTGAGGATTGCTGAGCCTCCCAAGAAGTGCAGGGGGACGAACCCCAGGCGCTGCGTGTGGGTGACGTGACATCATACGTAGGCACACACTCGGTCAGCTTGCCAGCGACCCACAAGATTCCGCACAAAAGCAGAAAAAATCGCAAAATTCGATTGAAATGCACTGCGGCTACCGGCGAGTTCGAAGCGAAGAAGCACGCCATTACTCTCCACCCCCCGTGCGCCAAGCGAGTACTCCCACCAGCGGCGGTGAAGACCACGACTGCAAGGACAAGCGCCATGTAGGCGGCTTGCGCGATGCGGTGAAGGCGGAGATTGCGTCGAAGCTGTGTCCAGCGCGCCGCGAAGCGAGGCTTGTCCAACCTGGCCGGCAGAGCGGGCAGGCGCACGCGGCCCAACAAGAAGACTTGGGACAAGCGCAGGGTCGGAACAGTCCATCCACGGCCATGTCGAATGTGACCTGCGTCCAGCGGGCAGTGCACGTGACAGGAGGCGTGGCACGCCACGTCCTCAGCGTAAATGCGGGCACAAACCCAAAGCCAGGCGAGGACCACGAGGAGGAGGGCGGCCGCACACCGTGACCAGCACGCCAAGGAAACGACCACCCCCCGAAGGGGCACCACCATCCAATCCCCTGCACGCACACGGTGCACGCCAGCATAGATGCCTGCGGCGCGCACGATAAGCAGCCCAACGTACCAAACGTAGGCGAGAGCCCACAAGACCCAGATGTCGTAAGATGCACGAAGGGGATAACGTCGAGCAGCCGACCACCATACGGGCAGTCGGCTCAAAAACGAGGCCACGAAGCGCCTCCACCAAACTTGAAAAGGGCACCACGACAAGTGCCAAGCCATTGCCTCCCACATCGCCCACACGGCGACCACGGGAATGGGACCGCGTCCCAGCCACCACCAAACCACTGCACTGCCCGCAAACGAGATACACGCCCGCAGGACACCTGGCCTCAAGTGGACCGCCTGTGCAGGCAGCCCACGGCCACAGCGTTGGTCGCTCACCAGGGCCACCCGCCCGCTGTGCCCGGGGAGCCCTGATGAAAATGCGTCTGTCTCTGCGCCTCACGTTGTTCGTCCGTATGGCGCTCGAACGCCTGCGTCACTTCGCTGCATATCGAAGCAGCGGGAGAAGGAGGACACCGCGAGGTAAGACCGGCCGGCATCCTAGACGCCCTTGGTGCATGGACGACATGGGTAGCAGTCCCATGGCGATCGACAGAAGGGGCAGACGAGCGCGCAGCACCGCCCGCGCCCGGCTGATGCTCATACGTTCGGCTGGAAGGCTGGCCCTGACGACGTGCAGGGGGGTCGCGAACCTCGTGCACATTCCTTCGCCAGACCGTATCCATGTGCTCGGGTCTCTCAGCCACGAGAGCCTGATGGGCGAGCGGCGGCGGCGGCGGCGGAGGCGGAAGACGAAGCGCCTCCAAGGCACCCAGGGCGGGGAGCAACCACGGCGCGGCTGTTTCCCTGGTCCCCCACTGCAAGCCTGTGAACTTCCGGTCGTCCTGCTCGAAATACTCATTCGTGAACTCAGCGTGCCAAGTAAGACACCGCGCGTCCTCCAGGAAGATGTAGTACACGGGTGTGGCATTTGGGTGCGCCATGCAGCGCAGCACGTGTGCCGCCCCAATCTCCACGTAGCTACACAGCGAGTACGCGACATTCCTCGCATGACCCCCTGGCAACCTGTGCCCTGAGTCACGGTGCGACAGATCAGCCCAGGCTGAAATCATGGCCTCCAGGAGGTTGGAAGACGTAGTCCGTCCCCCAAGAGGGAGACGCCAGCCATTGTTCCCGCACGCGATGGTCTTGTTATGCTTCTTTTCAACTTTGCTGGTGATGCCCGGATGTCTCCGCAGCCTGAGACCCCGCTCCTTGTTGCACACGCCAAGCTGGTACATGACGCGCTGGCCTCTGCACCGATCATAAAACGTTATGCCAAACAGTATCATAAAGACAGTGAGGTTGCGGCGGTCCTTCAAGGCGCTAACCTCCGCCACGGACAGAAATCTGCACACTGAACTGGCGGATGTGGTGGCCATTCGTGCGGCATCCCAATCTGACCCTGCTGGAGATGGAGGCGCCCTCACAGGGGACCGAGGCAGGCGACCTGCCCGTGGTGGACTCGGAGGCGTAGGAGGCGGGCCCCCCGAAGAAGGTGATCGGGAATCACGCGCGACACGGATTGAGTTCGCCCACGAGCCAGCGTTGGTCAAGGCGGGCGATGCAGGGGGCGACCTCCCGCGAGAAGGGCGATTGTCAGGCTCTGACGGACAAGCCGCGGCAGCGCAAACGAGCTGAGGCGACACCAAGTCCTCGGGCCCATGGCTGCCGGATGAAGGCGACGGTGTGCGGCAGTGCGCGATGTGCGCCAAGTGCGGTGGCGAGTGGTCACTGGACCTGGCTCGAGACGGCCCCGCGACAGCTTGAGATGGTCGTGCAATGTGCGACGAGCGAGGTGGCGAGTGGCTGCTGGACCTGGCTCGAGACGGCCCTGCGACAGCCCGGGATGGTCCTGCACCTGCGGCAGGAGCAGGTGGCTGCGCAGGGGCTCGCTTCGTGAGCCTCATGTTGACCATGTTGTTGGGCGGTGGCGGCCTACGCTCCGCATCTGCCTCGAGTGCATCACGGCCCTGCTGCCTGGTGTTGGCCGCCTTGAGCATTTTCCTCAATTCCCCCAGGCGCACGTACTCCTGAGCAGCGGCATTCTCGGAGAACACCCTGCCAGTTCCCCCAAGACCATCCCCCACCGGGTAGTACTTGGTGCTCGAACCCAGGGTGACGAGCTCCAGAGGTGGCGCTTCGCTGCCATGTCGATTGTACTGTCGGAGGATGCCAACCGAGAGGGACTCCATGTCCACCGGGCAAAGGTACCTGAGCAGCTGGTACGTCCAGACACCAGTGCTCTCGTACCAATGAGGGAGCTGAAGCTCGTTCAGCAACTCCTCACTGTTGTACACGAGTGCATGATCCAGCGTGCAGCGCATCAGCTCGAGGTACTGCGTGGCTGCGCTCGGTTGTACACAGAGGACACGCTCCTTCAGATCCCACATGAGGGTGCCAGCGACCTCACCACTGGGGTACTGGAACAACTCCTGGAGTGTGTGCTGCAGTCGCTGGATTGGGTTGAGGCTATCGAGCGCTCTGCCTTGCTCCCTGGGCTTGACGACGTCCTGCTTGTTGGCAGGGGATGGCACGTGTGTCATATAGCTCCCCTTGAGCACCCAGAGGTCCTTCTCCTCATCGTGATCCAGCTTCTAGTCCACATACAGCCAGTTAGGGGGCATCAGCTGGTCCACCGTCACCCACTTCTGCTCGAGACAACGGACGAACTCCACGCAGACATGTTCCTGGGAAGGTTTGGCTGGCATGTCCTCGGGAAGGTCTTGAAGGATGCGGCAAAGACGCGCAACATGGTGCCGGTCCAGGTACAGCCTCTGATCCGCCCAGTTGTGGTCAAGACGAACGTCCAGAGACGGACGACCCCCAGCCACCTGGCCATCAGTGACCCACCTCGCGCGTCCACCCACCCAGGGGTTCGGTTCTGCGTAAAGCTGTGCAAGCATACGTTCCGACACTGCCCGTGCGACGGGCGCCAGTAATGCCAGGTGGCTCCTTCGACCTCCTTCAAGAGAACATGTGTGACTGCGACACCTCTCCTCGATCTCCGCGCGTGTGGCGACTCGGGGTCTAGGGAGCGCAGCAGGTGGCCCTGACGAAGGCGCTGGTGACCTCACCGGTGAATCATAGCCGTCATGGATGTGCTCAGACTGAATCCCAGAGGCAGCAAACCTCTCCTCCCTCGTGCTCAGGGGTGGGTGCCCTAGCCATTCGCACTCCGTCCCCTGCCCAAAGATCTCCGACTGCAAACACACCACTGGGTCCACCCTCCTGGGCTGGTGAGGACGCCTGGGTGTTGTCATGTCGACCAACGGAAGAACCACCTGAGCATCCATGCCCAAAATCGTCGGCGCATGCGACACGGCCACGCAACTTCCAAGCTTAATGTCGATCATCAGGGAATTCTTCAGTGGCCCGGTGCCTATCAGCAGGTCCCAAGAGTTCTCGGGCTCGAAGGTCACGAAGGCGTATAGCCGGTGAAGCGTCATGTGCGGCGTGCCCGCAGCCAGTATGACGTCCACGTAGCAGTAATGCGTGAACTTCGTGGGGCTGTTGTCACACCTGGTGACCTTGGCGCCGGTGCTGGCCTCATAAACCGTGAGGCCCAGCCGCCTTACGACAGCGATGGAGATGATGTTGCAGTTGGCGCCGGTGTCCATGAGGATCGCCCGGTATAGCATAAGCTCACCACCAGATGACACCAACGCCAGTCCCTCATACAGGGTGGCATTCCGCAACTTGCAGATGGGCTGCACCTGAGTCATCAGTAGCACCTGCTCGTCGGTCAGGTGCTGCTTCATCTTTGCCCTCAGTGCGTCGTAGGCGAAGGTCTTGATGGTGCCAGCTCGTACATGTCCATGGTCGCTGAAGTCAACCACCCCCAGGTCTTCCACGCAGGCAGCGGCTGCACATCGAGCGGCGGCGCTGTCGACCACACCGTTGGGCATCTCGTCCAATGGCACCTCCTTGTTCGCGCGGTGTTCTGCACCATCTGCCTCTCCTCTTACCCCTTGCGTCACTGTGGCGTGCGTGTTCTCCAGCTCATGCTCGTTGACCTCGGTGGGTTGCTCGGTTGCATCCTTCGGACCGTTGCCCATGAGCTCCTCCAGCGCCAAGAGGTTCTCGATGTCCTTCGGGAGGTCGATGGCGTGCTGGGATATCAGGATGGCCGCAATCTGCGAGCAAGCGCGCACGGAGCTGCGAAGATTGGATGCCAACAGGTGGAATTTCCTGCTGAGTACGTTGGGAGGAACGGCTCTGGGCACCTGAGCGGCCCTGTCGAACTCCTCCGGCGTCTTGATCTGGAAGCTCTGCATCTTCTGAGTGCTGCCCAAGGCGACAGCGGCGCTGGCCTGGAGACTCGGTGCGTGACCGATGCCAACACCATGACTATCTTCCAGCCCATCCCCAGCAGGGCAGTCCTGCTCATCCTCCTCGTATTCAGCCTGTTGGTTGAAGTGGGAGTCGTACTCAGTCTCCGCATCACTGACCTCTGACCGGGCCTGTGCATCGGCGCCCTTGTCACCCTTTGGAGGTGCCCCTGTCTGGAGCCCTGTCAATTCTGCAGCGAGTTTCTCTTTAACCTCGGCACTGGCCGCCACTTGCTGCTGCTGCTGCTGCTGCTGCTGCGGCTGCTTCTGCTTGGCCTCAGGGAGCTTAAGCCACTCCTTGGTGGTGATCCCCATCTTGTGGTTCTCGAAGCGGTGCGCGATGTTGTAGGCACGCATCTGGGCATTCTTGACCTCGTCCGGCCACTTGGAGTTCTGCCTGTCCTTGTGGAAGTTTGGCGGCACCCGGGCCTCACGACACCCCGTGTAGCAGCGCTCTGGAGAGTGGGGCAGGCGCGTGAAGCACCAATCACACTGGAACTTCTTTGAAGCATCAGCCATCAGGTGGTGGCACCTTGCTGTAAGTAGGCTTCTGACGCTCAGCATTGTTCGCTTCCCTCGCAGGCTTCTTGGCGTCGTCGCCACCATGCTGTGCTTGCTCCTTCTTCTTGGGGTCCCTGCGTCTGTCCCCAGTCTTGGAGGCAGAACCCGAGCGCCTCATGGCTGCCACCAGTGCAGCCAGGTCAAGCCCCAGCTGCCTGGCCTCGTAGCAGGAGTACACGCAGTTGAGCCTACGAACCAGCTCCTGCTGCAGTGTGAGAGCCCAAGCCTCCGCATCGTTCTTCAGCTTGTCCTGCACCTCCACGATTACCTCCAGGTCCTCCCATGTGACCTTGTTGGGGGCAGGATGGCTGACACGCAGCTGCTCGGACACGCGATCTCGGTATTCTTTGATGCGCAAGCCCTTGATGCACTCTTCGATGTCCTGCCTGACGACGGGGTCCTCCACCCTCTTGCCGGTGTTGAGTGCTGCCTCCCTGCGACGACAGCTCTTCACGTAAGCGAGGCCGTCCTGCTCGTTGGTCTGCGGCTTGGCTATCAAGAGATCCTCCTTCTCTTTGGTGCCCTTCATCAGGAATTTAGCTTCGAGCTCTGCAATGAAAGCCCTCAAGGCCCAAAAGTAGTGAGAATCTTCAGTGCCATCTGGCCCCGTGAGACCCTTAGTGGAGGTTCCCTCGCCTGCCCACTCATCAGACTCCTCGCCATCAGCATCACCTTCCTCGAACACCTTACAAACTGCCCAGGTTGATCCTGGCGCCAGCTCATGAAAAGGAGGCTGCGCGCAGCGCACTGATCCCTGGTAGGCGTCTCTCATGGTGAGATCCTTCAGGACATGACAAGCGTGTGAGGCCATGACGCCATCCTTCAGGTAGGCAGCGCACCACCAGTCATAGGCGACTGAGGTGGAATGATCGTCCCCTGCTAGAAACGAGGGCAGGCTATCCCACAACGATCTGAGGTCTGGCTTGGAGTCAGCGAAAGCCTTCTTCTGCTGCTGACTGAGCGCGTGGAAAGATGCTGACTTCATGTGCCTACGCTTCTTGGCCTCAAAAGCCCGCTGTACTTTCGCTACCATATCAACGAAACGCCTGATGAAGAGCGCTCTATCCTCATTCTTGCCACCAGTGTACTGGAGTTTGACCTCTTCCTTGTCAAGTGCATGGCTATCCCTGTCATAGTAATCCATCTCGTCTGCGTCGTCAAGCGCAAAGAGGAACTGATTTGCAGGCGCTGAGGCTGCTACTGCTGCTGCAAGTGCTGTCGCTGCGAGCGCTGTTGCTGCTGGTGATGCCGGTGCGGAGGGAGTGGTTTCTGAGCCCGACCCCTCTGCGCTCATATATCCCGTGTCAAGGTCCTGACTGACCCGCTCTCGCGCCAGTCGTCGTGCCTCACGTTCTCTGGACTGGGCAGAGGCAGCGCTTGGCTCTGCCTCACCCTCCGTGGTAAAGTACTGTGTTAATGCTCAGCTAATGGGACCAAGGAAGAGTCCCCTCTCTCAGCGCAAAGCTCGTTCACCAATAGACTGGAGGCTTGATTCAGACTGGCTTAGGCCAGTGCACTGAGTGCTCCTGGATTCACCTCGCTGAACAAGCGGAAGAACGAAACGCGTGCGGCCAGCGAACGCCTAAAGGTCCAGCACTGTGCTTCAGCGCTCTGAATCCGCAGCAGATGCAGAATATTCGTGCGAGGAGGACTTAAAGCTGGGCCAGTGTGCTGAGCACTTCTGGATTAGCTGGGCCAGAGTTCATCAGGAGCACAGTGAAAACGAGGGCAACTCCACGGCACCAAGAATAGCACTGATACGCAGCGGTGTGAGCTAGGCCAGTGTGCTGAGCACTCCTGGATTCACAACACCACTGCTAATCAAGGGCACCATAGCTGGCATGGAAGCTCAATCCCCAGTCCAGTAAGCAAGTACAAGGTCGCTGGCAGAGTTGGGAGCTAAGCCAGTGTGCTGAGCACCCCTGGATTCGCAGCACCACTGCTAATTCAGAAGGTGACCGGTGATATGAGGGCCTCACCAGCTGACCAATACCGTAGAAAAGATAGAAGAATTCTCCCACACATTATGATAAAGCACTAGAAGGTCACTCCAGTAGTAAGCAGCACTCCAAGCTGGTCAAGTAATTAACTCTGAATCCACCAGATACTTGTATCACACCAGTGAATATCGCTTAAAAAGACCACTCAGTTGTCGCCTTCAGGGCTGATGTCGCTGTCAGTCCTCTGGCAAGCTTTTCCCTACTTCAGGCTTAGGCCAGTACACCAGGGGTGTCCCTGGATTAACCGTCAGACAAGGTGGAGCTGCCCAAGAAACCGTAAGTTGCAGTTCCAGACATAGAGCAGTGACTCACTGCTGATCCGCTTCTTTGCTGGTAAGTAAAAGCAGATGCCGCCGCTAATTAGCTCCTGGGCCGAGCACACCTGCCTTTCAGCTAGGCCAGTACACCAGGGGTGTCCCTGGATTCACTTCAGACAAGGTGGCCAGCTGGAGAACCCACTGGAAGGTAGGTCATCAAGGTGCTCATTAACTGCTGATCCACTCTTAGCCGGTAAGTCCAGGCAGATGCCGCTGCTGATTAGCTTCCAGGTGACACACACTTACTTTTCAGTTAAGCCGGTGCACCAGGGGTGCCCCTGGATTCACTTCAAACAAGGTGGCCAGCTGAAGGAACCACTGAGAGGTGCTCATCCAGGTGTACATTCACTGCTGATTGACTCTGTCGCCGCCGCCGCCCAAGCTCATGCCGTGCTGATTAGCTCAAAACTGAAGAACACCTGTCAGCAGTTAGGCCAGTGCACCAGGGGTGCCCCGGGATTCACTGCAGAACAAGGTGCTGAGCATATCACCGGGTAGAAGGAGGCCGCTCATGACTAGTGAATTCAAAGCTGATCCGTTGCCGCCGTAGCTGGTAGCTCTTTCAGTGCAAGTACCACCAAGTTCAGGGAAAAAGAAGGGTCCGCCAGTGCACCGTGGGTGCCCCTGGAGTCGCCTGACTTCCGAATCCGCTCTTGCAAACTGCTGCTGACTTCTCGCCAAAGGGCCTTTACTTCTGGATTAACACTGAAATAAAAAGCCGCTCCCGAGCCAATCGCCGTGCCTCCCGTTCTGCGGACTGGACAGCGGCGGCGCTCAACTCCGCCTCACCCTCCGTGGTCAAGTGCTATGTCAATGCGCGACAAGTGGGGCGAAAGGAGGTATGCCTTCTCTCAACGTGAAGCTCGTTTACCAGTAGAATGAAGGCTTAATTCAGGCTGGTTTAGGCCAGTGCACTGAGTGCCCCTGGATTCACACCGTTCTGAACAAGGAGAAGGGTGAAACGCGTGTGACCAGCACAGGCCCAAGGGCGTATTAAATATGCCTCGATACTCTAGATCAGCGGCGAATGCAGGATATCCGTGCAAAAGGGCTCAAGGCTAAGCCAGTGTGCTGAGCACCCCTGGATTCGCAAAGCCACTGCCCATCAGGAGCACATAAGTTGTCATGAGAGCTCGTTGTAAGCCAAGATACCAGAAGCAAACGTCACTACGCAGGGCTCAAGCTAAGCCAGTGTGCTGAGCACCCCTGGATTCGCAACGCCACTGCTCATCAAGAGTCCAATAGTTGTCATGAAGGCTCGTTGCTAACCAGGATAACCAGGAGTGAAGGTCGCTATGCAGAGCTAAAAGCTAAGCCAGTGTGCTGAGCACCCCTGGATTCGCGAGGCTGCTGCTCATCAAGAAGGTAAACGGCGTCATAGGGGCCTCACCGAAAGTCACAAGTTGCCAAGAGCCGTAAGAGGACTAAGAAAGTGTCAACGGTTAATCCACAGGTATTTCAAAGATAACCAACGGTGCTCCAAGCTGAGCCAGTGTGCAGAGTACGCCTGGATTCACCAAACACCGTTGCCAGAGCAGTATGTAATATGTAGAGTTGACCCACTCGTTGCCTTCCGGGCTGATGCCGTTGCTAATTACCTTCTGGTGACACACCTGCTTAGAGCTTAGGCCAGTACACCATGGGTGTCCCTGGATTCGCCGTCAGACAAGGTGGTCAAGCCAGAGGAACCTCAGGATAAGAGACCACTCATTAAGGTAGCAATTCACTGCTGATTCGCTTCTAATTAGTCAGCCCAAGCGGATGCCGCTGCTAATTAGCTTCTAGTGACACACACCTGCTTAAAGTTAGGCCAGTACACCATGGGTGTCCCTGGATTCACCGTCAGACAAGGTGGTCAAACTAGAGGAACCGCAGGATAAGAAACTACTCATTAAGGTGGTCATTCACTGTCGATTTGCTCTGTTGCTGTCGTTGTCCAAGCTGATGCCGCTGTCAGGGAAGATATCTTCCGTTGAGCTGGTACGGCCCCAAATCAAACTTTCTTTCGGCCCGTCTTCGGTCCGCCCGGTCCAAACAACAAAATGCCCGCCGCAGGCGCGAAAATTTTAATCTTAAGTATGGGAAAATGCAAAAATCGCAAAAATTTCATAAAAAATTTAGAAGTTTGCGCCAAATTGGTTCGACCCCAAAGCAATTTCTCTTTCGGTCCCTCTTCGGCCCGGGCCTCATTTTGGCGACTCGGTTCGGCCCGGGGCCAGCCAATCGGGGTAAGATATCTTCCCTGGCCGCTGTTAATTAGCTCTTAGTGGCTACTATCCCGAGATCCTTGTGGGAGGACCTAGAACGCTCTAGATCCTCCCACAAGGATCACTTTTTCAATAATTTATTTAGGCGCCCCACGAGCTTTCTACAAGTCAACACCAAGGAATACTTTCCACATGGGACCTATACTAAGTAGTATGGTGCGTGGTTTGACGAGAATCCATCATATATACTCCTAGCTAATGCATTTATAGCATGCCCCAACCAAATTTTGAACTGCTACGCCTTTTAAAGCTTCAAAAGCGGGGTGTATCTTCCATAATTTTTTGCCAATCGTATATCGATCCTTTGCCACCATAGACGTGATATATCTCAAGGTATGCATGTTTATTAATCATGTTTGGGTCCGTCGCGCAAAGAATGGGTGAATGGGTGAATGGGCGAATGGGGAAATGGGTATTTCACCAAGTGAAAATACAAAACGGTCCTCGAATTATTTTCAAGTGAAAATTCAACAACGCGTCCCTCTTCCGGAATATCGCCGCACCCCCCCTCCCTGACAAGTGAAATTCCACAACGGGCCCCGAAAATACTGAAAATACACTTTGGTCTACTTTTCGTAAAAAATGCAACGTCACCTCCCCGATAAAGTGAAAATGCAAATCAGTTGAAAAACAACAACTGAAAATACAATGACGCGTCCTTCTTCCGGAATATCACCGCACCCCCCGCCCCAACAAGTGAAATTACACAACGGGCCCCGGAAATACTGAAAATACACTTTGGTCTCCTTTTGGTAAAAAATGCACCGAGACGTATCGTCCCTGCTCAAGTCCAAATCCAATTCAGGTGACAAACAACAAGTGAAAATACAATGACGCGTCCTTCTTCCGGAATATCCCCGCACCCCCCTCCCCGACAAGTGAACTTACACAACGGGCCCCAAAAACACTGAAAATACACTTTGGTATCCTTTTCTGAAAAATTGCACCGAGACGTATCGTCCCCGCTAAAGTCAAAATGCAATTCAGGTGAAAAACTACAAGTGATAATACTACGACGCGTCTCTCTTCAAAAATGTTGGTGTTTTTTAATACTGCAACCGTGCATGTTTACAAACCTGCATAAATATAAGTGAAAATACAAGTTCCCATTTTGCCTGGCAAAAGAATACAACTAGGACTCTATTCGACATCGATGACAACACAACCACAGCCCAGAAATAACGGACACGAATCAACCATCAAAAGATTATATAACAGGGACCTCCCCCGTCATCGATGACAGTGCAACCGTTTTTGTTATAGGAATAACACGGCGACCAAGATTACTTCCCCCGTCATCGATGACAGGAAATACCAAAGAAGTTATACTTCAGATTCACTTCTATTTATTTGTCAGAAAACACTTTTAGCCGAAGTTACTTTCCCCGTCATCGATGACAGCACATACCTAAAAAAGTTAAACTTCAGGTTCCCTTCTATTTATTTGTGAAAGTACAATTTTCTCTTCACCTAACTGAACAAATAACAGGTCGAGTCTAACACTTATCCCTCAAGTGACATGCCCGCCAGACTTGAAGATATCATCAACATCGTCTGACAAAAGGTCTCTTGTTGGATCTCCATGCCAAAGAACGCACGTCTGGCGTGTAAGGCTCCAATTCCTGTGCTCCCTGTATACACAAACTTCGACTACACTCAGGATATTTGACAACCGTCATCGATGACAACCGTCATCGATGACAAAGTTTCCAGCAGGCGCACATGCCGAACAATAAGAATGACTGAACTTTGGAAAACACAATACGTCTAGCCGACATTGCAAACGGGAACTTGTTCCACATGCAAACTCCTTTCATCACAATACAAGCCGGCACGCAACTCGATTAGGAAAGCAGAACATACCGGTTCCCATGAACGGATCCATCACGAGCTGCCCTGGCAAGTACGTGTACCGCTGCACAAGCATATTCATCATATTTGGGTCTTTCTGTCCGTAAACCAAAGCCTTTCCAGACCTCTCACACTTTTCTTGCTTAAACGCTTGGCAGCCAGTCAGTGAGCAGTTATGTTTCACCGTGGTTGATGACAACGTCTGCTTGAAAGCCTTGTTCATACGTGTGAACTCATCGTCAAGCAGGTCCTCAGCTACCATGAAATCCTCCCGCACCTTCTCGTCATCGTCGCCCGGCTTCACATCTTCTCCACGCTCCTCCCGAACGCTTTCCTTCACCGCGTCTAACAAGTTGCGCAGCAACGTTGCCTTCTCCTCGTTCGACGGGCAAGTAATGATGTTCCCGGTAAACGAAGTCGACAGAACGTCGTACTTGTACTTACGGGTGAGAATGTATTTGTGCCGATCTGAAACTTGAGGTGTAAAGAAAGCTTTCCAATCACACACGACTTTAGACGGCGTTCTTGCCAGGCATGTGTACCAGATTCCAGAGGAGCACGGAGTATTGCTCCTAACCTCAGCAAGCCTCAGCTTGGAATATGTAATGCAACCTGCAGACAGTGACAACAACTTCGTCATCGATGACGAAAAATACTGAACAAAATATTTCAAACACGAAATAACTAAGTAAATATGAGTCTCATATTGTCATCGATGACGATATTTTCAGATATGCTATACTACCGAAATAATACAGAAGACATCATACCGGGAAGGTTCACAAAACCACTGAGATTGCAGTTCTTCGATTCTTCTTCTATTTCTTGAAGCACTTCAAGTGTGCCCATCACCGTGAACACGGTGTCTCCGTCCGGCCCGCCTAGGTCCACAGCTTTCTCGTACTTGTCCATGCTACCATTGTTATCGGCCACTGAACCAAAGATTGCCTTCGTTGCCACCTTCCAGTCGATGTCAGTTGGGTACCCGGCTTTTTCACTGCTTCCCCAAGGAACGTCCGTGATGACCGCGGCCACACCAACCCCCTCAAAGAACACAGACAGCAGCTGCTTCGTTGCTTTCACCGCGTCACAACACGCCAATGTCACCGCGGGTACTCCTGCGTACGTGAGAATCTCACTCTGAAAAACCCAGCACTTGGTCTGCTCAGCACCGATGGCGACCACGGTCGCTTTGTAGTAGATAAGGTGTAAGGCCTTGGACATCTTTTCTTGACAAGATACATAGATGTCACTACGACTGTAGCCAATAGGCTTTCCGTCCAACGGGTTAGCAACCAGGAACTCCAGGAACTCAATCTCCTTCACCCCAGGCTTTCGGGCGTCCCACGTAGAACCATCTCGCTTGGTCAGCTTCTTTTCCGTCTTGAAGTTGAGGTTTTTGTCATCACCGCTCAGTGCTTCGTAACATTTCACTGGGTCCCACGGGCTACCGTAAAAGAAACCCGGCTGGTTTGGAACCTCGGGTGATTGTTTGGGGGCCTGAAACAAAAATATTCTTTTTAAGAAAGTCTTCATCAATGTTAACAAAAGCAACTGCTAAAACTTTACATTATATGTTCAACAACTCACCGGTGTTGCGTGCCGTGATTCTGAAACTTCTGGAATGGGCGCCAGTATAGGTGGCAACTCAGGTAGTACGGATTCTTTCTCTGGCGATGGCATCTCTAGCTTCTGCTGGACTGATTCCAACTCCGCCGCAAGAGATAACCTCCGCTCCTTCTTCCTCTTACGATCCGTGGTCAGTACATCGATCTCGTCCTTTTTCCTCTTCAACTCTGCCCTTACTGCAACTCCGGTCTCGTCGTCTAAGTTCATCGCTTGGACGTTGTCGATCACGTATTTCTGCATTACCTTATTTAACTTCTTCACGGTCTTCTTTGCTTCTTCGTGCTCATCCTCTGCATGCTTTACATCTGCGATGAGAATAAAGCTTTCTGCGAGAAGAACAAAGTTTGATCAAAGTTTGTTCAGTCTTGATTAGTAAATGTAAGTCATGTGTGCACGTGAAAAAACTTAAAAAAGCATCGTAACGTACTGCCTAAACTTCGTCATCGATGACGAAAAACTTCGTCATCGATGACGGAAAACAAACAAGTTTCATGTGACCAGGTGTTTTTCTGAAAGCTCCACGTACCAGCAATCATCTCTGGCTTATGCAAGGTGCTCATGTCAAAGTTTACGTGTGCCGGCTGCGAAGTGTCCTCGTTGGCAGGTTGTTGCCCCCCTTCAGCGTCGTTGTCGCCTTCCAACCAGGCTTTCAATTGTGCGTCTGAGTTAGCTGCTGAGGGCTCCTCATGTTGAGACTCAGCCACGTTCTCTCCAGAGACTGCATCTTTTGCATGCTTTTCAACCTCCTTCGCAGGTTTAACATGAACTTTGACGGCCTCCAAGTCCATGTCCTCCACTTCGTCGTCCTTGTAGAAAACAGCGGTTTTGAACTTCCCCTCCACGAAAGCAAGTGCCTTTTTTATTTCGTCCTCTTTCAGTCGGCAAGCGACTGGGCTGGAAGGCAATGGGCTTTTGTCAACCGGAAATAAAAAGCTGTCTTGGCTGCGAGACACACCTTTTTCGTTAGCTATAAATAATAACAGCTTGCAATGAGCACTCAAGCACATTGATCAAAGGAAGCACACTGTCAAAAGGAAAAGAAGAAGGTAAAATGACCTTACCATCCTTTAAGGACTCCAGCCATGAACTCGTCTGCTTTTTCTCGGTTGAAAGTAACACCAGTTTCTTTCACGAGCGCTTCAAGTCTTGCCGATATCTTTTCCCTCATTCTAAGGGTTGTGCAGAAGTCAGTAAAGCCTCTTGCTGACTTAATGACCGGCGTGTGATCCTGCATGCTTTGTGTCTGCAGCCAGTGTCCTTTTTCAGAATCTTCTCCGTGCTTGAAGTAGGTCACGTTCTTGCACACAGCCTGAAAGGCTTTCACCTGACAAGTTACCACAACATGCCATGCTTTAAGTTCTACCTGTTCTGCATGCCGAAACCGGGAATACATGAACGCAGTTGTCATCGATGTCAACAATACTTGAAACGGAAACAAATATAAGGTAAGGAATATTTTTCTTGCGCCAGTTATACCTTGTTTTCCAGCGACAAATCCCCAAGCTCCTTGTTTGAATACAAACTAGCAAACCCGAAAGGACTGTGACTTCCAAGCTCCTCGCAGTTCTTCTCAACCAAATCAAGCAGTCGCTGGTCCTCACTTAAAAGTCTGTGAACGGAGATGAGCTTCTTGAAAAAGGTTTGGTTGTAGTCTTCGTCGAGTGTGCCGTAACGAGCAACCATTGCAGGTCCAGAAAGCTTCGTTTCCTTTGGCCAGGCTTTCAAAAGCCGATCAAAATACATGAACTTAGAAAAAAAATTATAAGCCTTCACCCCCTTCTCGTTCGTCACGAAACGCGAGCCCGCAAGGAAGTTGATCTCCAGTGGCGTGATGTCCTCAGAAAACACCTGGCAAGGGCACTCAGGCTCAGAAAAATATTGTCATCGATGACAAAAATATTTCTAAACGTGTCTAAGTGGCGTAATGTTCTCAGAAAAAACCTGGCGCATTCATTCAGGCTCAGAAAAATATTGTCATCGATGACAAAAATATTTCTAAACGTGTCTCAGTGGCGTAATATTCGCAGAAAAAACCAGGCACATTCATTCAGGCTCAGAAAAATATTGTCATCGATGACAAAAATATTTCTAAACGTATATACGTCCAGTGAAGAAACACTACAGGTACCCAGGCCGTCATCGATGACAAAGAATACTAAGTTTTCAAAAATATTTCGACTAATTATCCACGCAGAGACTTGCTTCGTCATCGATGACGTTTGAGAAAAGGTTTAAGGCACGAGCCAAAAGCGAACTTAATGACAAAATACAGGAAGCTTGTCATCGATGCCAATAAAAAAAAAAAAAACAACCTCAGAGGGACACTCAGGACAACTTTTTTAACCCGAAATGTTATCAAATAAAAGATTGGAAAAGATTAAAGCTTACCTGCACCCTGGCCTTCAGCCAGCACTTGTCGCCGGGTTCGACTTTCTTGCCTGCAACGACGCCACCTTCTTTATACGCCTTTCGGAAACCTTCGTTTCTTCCGTGTCCGTCAATTGCCTTGTACTTGTGCCTATAATTAAAGCTAATGGGTCAGGAAAGTAAAAAGAACACACGACGTAAAAGAAAGAAATAGCTCACCTCTTACTGTCCGGCGTCTTGTACCACATCATGTCGCACATGGGGTCGAATCCCACGAGCTCGATGCGCTTCATGGCCTCCACGGCACAATGCTTGTGACCTCTTGGATTGTCATCAAAAGAGCACTCACTCAAGTTCAGTTCCAAAGTTTCAATATATCTTGCCTTGTGTATCTCCCCAATGTTAAGAGACTCAACGACCTCCCCTGAATCTTGTTCAGAACTGGTGGGTGCAGACTTTCCCCGCGCGGTTCTTGGCTTGCTGACTACGTTCCATTCTATTGGCACTTTAGTGTTTCTTTTTCCGGCCGAGTATGCCATTTTATTATTACTGAATGTGCAGCGTTGACTGTGGAGTGAGGTGGGGGGGCAGTGACAAAAATTTTGAACTGACTAAGGGGCCGCCACTCTCCGCTTCTTATTGTCTAAATTCGTCAACCATCGTGATTTCCAGCCGCGCATCCTTTTTGGGGGGGGTTAGGGGGTGGGGCGAGTGGGAGTGAGTTGGGGGGGTTAGGGGGGCTGAATAAACAATTAATTATTAATTTCATATATAATATTATTATATTGGCAATTTCTATTTTCAAGTTTCTGGCGCGGACTACTTAACAACAACTTATTTTTCGAACTGCACAATTCTTAACAAACAAATATAGAACTCCAAGAAGGTTGCAACTACGAGATGACAATATAATTTGCTTGATAGCAGGTAAATACTTGACAAATTATTGTTTTGTCGATAACATGTCATCGATGACACTACGCCCTCTCCCTCTTTCTCAGCTCTGCCTGAATCTTTACATGTTACCTTTTTCGTCATCGATGACATTCGAGTGCGTGTGAAATATTACAGCTATTTGAACTATTCTTTTTGCACAATGGGCAACTTTGTGGATTTCTTCTTCGAAACCCCTCAAGGTGTTCTTCTTTGTCGGCCTATTCCATGGCGTGCACGTGGGAAGCGATGCCAAGTTTTGCACAAGGACATTTGTGACGCCTTCGGACTTAACCCCGACGATGGATTGGCTGTTGCAAAACTGGCTAGTAGGAAATATGTCTGTGACAAGGAGGTGTACCGCGTGGACCCGGAATGGGGCTACTCAGTTATAGGTTGTTTGATTGATACCGAAGACGAGCCCGAAGATGCTTCACCGAAAACTCCTGCCGCAACCTCCGCGGCTTCAGAGTCTGAGGACGAACCTGAGATCACTGGCGAAGCTGCTTCCACTTTTGTCAACTTATGCGACTCGGAACCTGCAGATACCTTTGAACCTGAGCTTGATACTCCTGTTGCGAATTTGTCAAAGCAGGACTTTCAGTTTGCAAACGCGTTCCCCAAAGATACAATCTTCACCACCCAAGTGCCTTCTAACGTCGACGGGAATATGACCTTCGGTTTCCACGTCAAACAACCGCCATCCAAGGACAGACGTGGGGTTTCTTTGGTTAAACTCCCATTCTTTCAAACACCGCGTACTTGGTCACATGCGAATAAATCGACCGACAAGGCAATAACTGATAACTGGAAGCAGCTGGGTGCCAAGGTCAACATTCGAAGTGTGAAATGCCTTGGAGAGGCGGTATGCAAGAATAAGACTTGTCCGTTCCTTCAAATACATGGCAAAAACTTCATTGAAAAGGTATGAAACCGTTTTTTTACTTTATATAATTATAGTACTTTCTAATATCGTCATCGATGACAGTTGTTTCGCTGTTTATTTTTTCTGAAAAGATGCTTTATAATGTTTTGACTGTTTTGGCATCGATGACGAATATTGTTACTTGCTTGCAAAACATTTTCATTGAATAAATATAGCCTGTAATTCAATAGGTGGCGCAAGTCGGGAAACAAGTACAAGTGGCACCGATATGTGCAAAGTGCAAACAAACTACATCCATGGAACCTTGTGCCGCTACCGCCACGCTTTACCGTGGTGAACTTAAGCCCGGATCAGGCTATTTGTTGATGTTTAAACACTACGGGAAGCACTCTTGCACAAACCTTGTCAAAAAAACCAAGCCAGCAGACCTTGGGGAAACCGAAACTGAGGCAGTCTTGAAGGCAATCCCCGAGATGGGCGCAGCTCGATTGGAAAACCTGAAGATGGCGGCAACCGCCAATGTGATGAACAAACTGCTGAGTGGACACGAGTCAACCACCCTAGAAGACGTACTGAACGTGTCAGAGGCGGTGCAAGATGTTCGGGCTTTGGAGTACGTTATTCGAGGAAGCAAGAGCTCGACGTATGTCCCCTCAAAGGACCCCGATGTCGAGATACGACAGTTGCGTCAGCGCTTGCAAGAACTTGGACTCCGCGCGTTGTTGTTCGAAAGGTACGCATTCAAAACATAGCAATATCAATATTGATGTTGTTCCATGTTTGTTATTTGAAACTAACAAATGTAATTATCACAGGCCGCCTTTGCAGTACTTCATCTGTCCCTTGGACATTCCGTGGTCGCCTGCCAAGGTGATGCTATTAATGGACAGAGTCCTCGGAAAGCCACCTTTCAAAGGTCAGCTGGCTTATTCCGATGGCATGCACAAAACAATGAGGGACAAGGTTGTGGAGAAGATATGTTGCGTGATTCCAACACTCGGCTTGATAAAACTAGTAGTCAACCCCTTGCCCGCCGGGGAACGTGGCATGGACGAGAGGGCGATGTGGGCTGCGGTCGATTACGCCGTCGCTATCTACGCTCAGGAACACCCAGAAGAGTTTGCGGCATACCTGGATGCAAAGAACTGGCCAGAGTCCAAAGGTCAAATACATTTTCGACCAGGGGGTTTTGTTCGTGACGCTGCAGGTAATTATAATAAAGTACTCGGTATATTTTTGTATTGTCATTTTATTGTCATCGATGACGATATCAAAAATATTTTCTATTTTACATCAACAGTTAATTAAAGCTAGGCTGCACATCGTCATCGATGACAAA